>BQNB010059697.1:0-37218 GCA_026074375.1 Tanacetum coccineum | reverse complement strand
TAAGATTAGTGCTTATTCGACTTTGGTGATTTAAGTTTTCGTTAAGTTCGCTTCTCATTGCTTAAATCATATTTAGATGTTTAGATTCTCAGCTTATTCGGGTTAGTTTATTGGATAAGTTCTAGCTTATGTAGATTAGTATATCGAGTTACTAGTTTGAAATTGTTGAAACTCGTTCTTTTCCTTGCGTTTGGATTGTTTAAAGTGAGATTGGGCTTCGTTATGTTGGTTTGCAAAATTTCATATAGGCCTCTTTTGTATAAGTGTCATCTGGGCCTAAGTTTGCATTAAGAAAAACTCCACATTTTCTGAGTGATAATTTCTTGATAAATAAATGTCATATCTTAAGAGAAATTTCATTGATGATCGAATCTTCGGTCAGTTTTCACCCCAAGGACAAAGAAATTCGGGGAGAGTCAAGCTAGAGACTCGCACAAAAATAAGCGCTTCTCGGGAGGCAACCCGTGACTTTTCTTCTTTCTATTTTCTATTTTCTTAATAATAAGTGAGTGTGTGATTTTATAGCCCAAGTGTGGGGGCGTGCTTCTTTCTTTGGTATGTGGTTCCGTTTTTGCAGGATTCCTTAAGATCATGAAGGCTCGTGCTTGTTTTCAATCAATCCAATCATCCGGTCTTCAATCTTTTTCTTAATATGGAATCCTTAATCATGATCATGTATATATATTGTGTTTCTCCTTTCACACTTGGAATTACTAGCATTTGTCTTTTTCGTCTTTAAGTGTGGGGGTGGCACCCGACATTTTTGAACATTGAGGCCAATGTTCGGTTCTAAGTGTGGGGGGGGATTTCTATCGAAATATGATCTTGCCTGTGCCTGCTGTGTCCCTTGCAACCCCGTTTTAGCCAAAAAATTAATTTTTTTTTGTTCTATTTGTTGTTACAAAAATAAAAAAATAAATAAAAAATTAAAAAAAAATGAAAAATGATGATGAAAATATAAAGATGTTAGTAATAAGTAGGCCCGTAGAACTTGGTAGCTTTTGACTTGATCGAGTTTTAAACTCTAGCTTTCCCCCTTAGCTTTCGAGACTTAGCGTTTGCTTAACTTTAAAATTTTGCAAAGAACAAAAAATGATAGAGTTGAATATAAGTTAGATGCTAAGCGTGGAGTAGTTGGATCTCTTTAGAGCTCATAGATGTTAATTGTGGCTTTTTGCTCCCATCAGCTTAATAAACGTTATATAATTGTTGAATAAAATAAAGTTGTTTTGGTTTTTGCGATTCTTAGTTTAGATCCCTTCGTATAGATTCCTTCTGGTGAAATTAAGGTACACATCGAGGTTTTGTCAGTGTTGTGGGGAAATAGACTCCTGGACCATGGTCGGCTCGCATACCGATGTGGCAGTTGTTAAAAGACCACAGGACTTGAAATTTGGCTATAATAATAATAGTTATGTAATAAACCGAAGCCGAAATAAGACCACTACCTCTTGCCGGCTCACAACCGATGTGGTAGTCGTTTAAAGGGTGGAGGTAATAATAATAATAATAAAAACTATGGGCTGATAAAGGTTTACTGTCTCTTGCCGGCTCACAACCGATGTGGCAGTCTTCAAAATAAGGCACATAGTAATAATAATCCGAGACTGATAAAAGTTTGCTGCATCTTGCCGGCTCACAACCGATGTTGCAGCCTTCTAAAAGGTCGAGGAAATTACCGAGGTCGAAATAAGACTACTGGCTCTTGTCGGTTAGGACGCCCGATGTGTCAGTTGTTTAAAGGACCAAGGTTTAATAATGTTGCAATAATAATAATAATAAAGCCAAATTTTGACTCCAGGGTTATCTAAATAAAGCCTCCATCTCTGGACTCGTAGTTGAGTTGTTTCGGATGAAATAAAAAGGATAACCCCTAAATCATGCGAAATTAGAACCTTAATGTGGACCTTATTCTCACCATATCGTCTCTTTAGGAAAGGATTTCAAACTAATTATGGTCTAAACCGGGTTTACTTTATAAAAATAAGGCCATAATTTATTTGTCACCAATAATAATAATAAAATCCTTAGAGGATTTAGGAATAAGGGAGCGAAAAGTAGCTATGCGTTCACAATTAGTATTTATGAGTAGTCTTAGCATCTAATCTTATATTTAACTGTGATTTCGTTTAAAGCTTGGTTTGCGGATTGTGAAAATCAAGGATGACGAACTCCCGTTCTTTATGCCTTTTTAAAAAAAATTATAAATTTTTATCTTAGTTTTTATCTATTATTATTAAATAAGTGGTTAAAACGGGGGCACTTGCGAATTAAATTATTTTTGAACCTTTTTAATGGACCTTTTCTGTTCTTGTTTGATTGTGAGGGGTCATAAGTTATAGGGGGATAAAATTATTTATTTTCGGGCTTGTTTTATAAACATTGAGTGTGGGACCAACAATGGCTTAGTGTGGGGGAATCTGATGTGCGCTAAAACACACATCGTTTATGCCCCGTAAAGCATTGTTAATTGGACTAAAAATGGTTAATTACCTTGCAAATATGTTTGTTTGGTATTTTTATGTCTTGCAGGTAAAAATTATTGAAAACAGAGCAAAAACGAGTATTTACGAGTTCGTCGCGATCAAGAGTGCCTATTATTCAAACTCAAGACAAAGTCGCGAAAAGTCCCCGAGCATGCCATTGGAAAGAGCACGGAAAAACGAATCCAACGGTGCCCTCAGATTTTAGTGGGCCAGCCCGTGACCCATTTTTTGGGCCGGGCCAGCCTACTATTGCAAAAGCCCATTATAAGCCCAACAAAGAATTAATCAAAGATAAATTATAAAAGATTAAGGTGATGACGTCAAGCTTATGTCAGGGCACGTGCACAAGAATTAAATCAAAGTCTATCACATGCCTGCACACAAATTTTGTAGACAAATAGAATTCGGTCACGTGGCCAAGTAAATTGTGCAATTCATTCCAATTCACTGCGTATATGATCAACGGACGAAAAGAGGTGCGTTATAAGTAAGCAATTGAGAATGAAACATGGCGCTTCAATAGTGGCTGGATCGGATGTACGAGGTTCTCAATCCGTGTGACACCGGATCCAAGAATATGATTGGCTGATAATTTCAAAATGATTAGGATGATATTTACATTTTCACCATTCCTTGGCTATAAAGGCCCACTCGCCACCCCTCATTTTGGGGGACCTATGCTTTTTGTTTTCTTAGTTTTAGTATTAAGTTTTTAGCTTATTTTAGTTTGGTAGTAGCTTATTTCTGGAATTCGTGCTTATTGTACTAGCTTATTTCTCAAGCTTATTGTGATAATGTAATAAAGATGGTTTGATGCTTATTGGAGATCTCAGTTTGATTTTTGTTTGCTTAATCATTCGTTACCTTTTCTTTTTGTGATAGCTTATTCTAGAAGCTTATTATTCGTGCTTATTTTCATGGCTTATCATTATCAAAAGTTCTTAAAAGTTTAGAAAATGACTCCTATAAGCCTTCCAAGCTAATTCGACTCATTCTCAATCATTTTTAAGTACTTTTCGAATTAATAAGCTTGAATAAGCTCGAATATAGCTTATTGTTGTGCTTAAATCGTCTTAGTTTAATTAGAAGCTCTAATCTAGGGTTATTATTTCATAGTAAAACAGTCATAATCATAAGACAATGAACAAAAGAGATTTTTAAAAGATAAGTTATCATAATTATTTTCATCAGGAAGTATTTTACAAACAAGGTCCCAAAATCCTACATGAAAACATAAATTTTGAATGATAACAGTTTAGGCCATCTTCAAGTCGTCGCCACTCCGTGCCATATAGATTTCTTTTACCTGAGATAAACATGCTAAAAAGGTCAACACAATGGTTGGGTGAAATTTATAGGTTTATAATAAATAGTGTCAATACAAGTTCAATTGTGGTTACGTTGTTATACACCCATAAGTGTAATAATTGCAATGAGTACAAATTATTATAGAAAACAAGAATTATTGCGTCTAAGCTCAGGCAACCAGGCCTTAAAAAGTACATTAGGAAATAATATATCAGAATAGCATACAGTTGGAAAAACATTTTATGGTTTAAGCATGTATCCCCCTCACGGGTTTATGAAATATTAAAGAGATTTAAAAGTGAGGCTATAAACTCACCTTAACAGTATAGGGAAATCTGATTGATGGCAAAAGTATATCAAGTGAAAGTAACAGCTTCGTCACGCAACCTGGGGTGATATGTCAAGTTTTAGTGTGATAGTTTATCTTTCAAAACTTCATAAAGTTTAACGTTCATCCTTGATTTATTAAATTATGGAAATATTGTATCGCTGTTCGGGCTATCATAATCCAGAGGCCATGTAGTATCATTTGAGGAGCCATGGCACTTTAAATCGTAAACCCAGCAAACTCATCAAAACGAAAACTCAAATGAAACCCTTCATATGAAATTCCCTATAATGTGATACGATAAGATTTTACAGTTTCCTTTCGAAATAATGCGTCCGATTTAATATTAATAAACAAAAATGTTGTCGGGTTTTTAATAAAATCGAGTTTTATAATATCAATATATAATATTTTATAATTTATATAATAGAAATATTATATTTTATATTTTTAAGTTTGCAAAATTGGCAATATATACCCTTGGTTTATAAACTTTTACAACTTTTGTCCTTTTATATATAAAGTATATATAATTTAAACATTTAACTTTAAAACTTGGAAAAATAGGTCCTTATAGTTATAACTTTAGAATAATAACATTTTCAGCCCTTTTAGTTATAAATTTCAAAAAGTTACGATATATACCCTTATGCATGGAAATATTTGCAAAACAAGTCCAAAAAGCCGAAGCAAGCTTATTTTAAGATTCCAAATGATATTTCAGGTTTATATCTTAATGAGAAAAAAGCTAAAATAAGATGTTCTGATGTAACAAAAGTTTAGAAAAAGGATTTGTTAGCTAGAAAATCAAAACGGTTCGTTTTTAGGGTTTTAATAAAAAACACATGGGTTTAAGGATTCAAAGCTTCAAACAAAAGTTCATATATGATCTTAAAATTATTATGAATATTTTAATACAAAATATAAGCTTATGGAACAAGATATTAGGCTTACTTGAGCTAAAATCAAAATGGGGTTTTCGGGTTTGTACGCCTAGTAACGACTTCAAGGGCTTCTTTTTCTTGATTCTTGGCTTCTATTCTGAGCTTAAGGACTTCTATTGATCTTCTATTGCTGCTATGGAAAGGCTAGAACTGAATTTGAGTGTGTGAGATGAGTTTGAGGGATGATTTGAAAGTGTTGTATAGGTCGGCTATTTATAGGGTGAAAACACCTTTGGTGCCTAAGTTTTCTTAGGATCGAAATGGGGTTTTCGGGTTCGTACGCCTAGTAACGGCTTCAAGGCTTCGTTTTTCTTGATTCTTGACTTCTATTATGAGCTTAGGGACTTCTCTTAACCTTCCTTGATCTAAATTAAGACTCCATTGATGAGTATATGAGTTTTTGAGGTGTGATTTGAAAGGAATGGGGAGTTTGACTATTTATAGGCTCAAGACCCTTGGTGCCTAAGTTTTCTGGGTATCTAAGGGTTTGATAAGTGTCCTGGCTAGCTGAGGTGAGTAAGTTATGCTAGTAGGATGAGTAATTAAGGCTAAAACTAGCCATGAAGGTGTGGAATGGTTGTTTGGAGGCCACAGCTGAAAAGGAAGATAAGGAGGTGATGGAGGTGCTTGTAAGCTACTTGGTTTCTTGCTTGGTGATGTCATAGAGGTGCTTGGAAACTAGCTTGGGTGTAAAAATAGGTCAAAATGGAAAGAAAATGGTGTCGGGTTAGTTTTTCTTTTGGGTTAGGGTTTAGGGTTTTAAAATGTGGTTTAGGGTTAGGATTAAGGGTAGATTAAGGTTTAAAATTCATGCATTAAGTGCTTGTACCTTGTACTAAAGTGGTGGTAAGAAACCAAAGTGATTTAGGAGGTAAAATGACCTAATTTGACTTTCTTGCATTATTGACTTATACATTAAGCTTTAATGTGTTGTACATTGACTTGGAGGGAAAATATAATTCAAATGTTGTGTATTGATACTTGTACACATGCTTTAGAGGCTTATACATTCATTTTATATGTATACATTACATATAATTAGGGTTTTGATGTAAACGTTAACGTTTAATGCTTGTTTTGATATAACATTTTGAAAAGTAATGCTTGTTTTGATATAACGTTTTGAAAAGTACGTTAAATGGACAATGTACTTAGTAAAAATGATATTAGGATATAGATTTGACATATTAGGATGTTTACATGATATAAACATAGATATAGATGGCACTGATAGAGGTTGCGTGGGCTCGTTTACTTTAGAGATGCAAGTTACGTTGCATTATGAGATAAAGCAAAAAATTTCCTTGTAAGAAGGTGATATATTTATAATAGATGGATATTACAGTGCATCTAATTTAATAGATAGGTAATTACATTGATGAAAATTGCGAGTTGTTATATGAAGCGAAAGCGCTCCTCACTAACGACGCCCGAGTTGTTGCTAAGTTCCTAAAACGATTGTTTTCTAGATTTGGAGCCTCATGGGCCATTATTAGTGATCGAGGTACGCATTTCTATAACGACCAATTTTCTAATGTTCTTAAAAAAATATGGCGTTACACATAAGCTTTCGACCTCGTATCACCCTCAAACAAGTGGCCAGGTGGAGGTTTCCAATCGTGTCTAAAAAGGATATTAGAAAGGACAGTAGGCGAGCATAGAGCAAAAAGGGCTGATAAATTAGATGACGCCTTATGGGCTTTTCGTACCGCTTTTAAGACACCTATCGGTTATACTCCTTATAAGCTGGTATACGAAAAAGCATGTCATCCGTCCATCGAGCTCGAGCACCAAACCTAATGGGCTTAAAAATGGGCTAATTATGATTTAAAAATTGCGGGTGATCACCAAAAAGTCCAACTGAATGAATTACATGAACTTCGGGATCAAGCCTACGAAAATTCTTTGATCTACAAGGAAAAGACAAAGAAGATACACGATGCTAAGATAAAAAAAACCATGAATTCCATATCAGTGATCGTGTTCTTCTTTTTAATTCTAGATTGAAGATTTTCTTGGGCAAATTAAAATCCAGGTGGTCTGGCCCGTTTACGATTGCTGAAGTATTTCCATATGGCACCGTCGAGTTATCCTAACCCGACGGTCCTAACTTCAAGGTAAACGGGCACCGGATCAAACACTACTTTGGAGGGTGTTAGGTTTAAGAAAAAGACTCGGTCACCCCGTATATTTTCATATTTAGCATTGTCGTAGTTTTGTTAGTAATAGTATGATTTATGGTGTGGGTCGGGTCTTTACCCACTGTAAGCCCACACCATAGCCCGTTTTAAAGGGCATTTTGTAAGAACTATTTAAACCCTCTCCATACATGGAGAGGGTGTTGGAAAAAATCATTTGACACACACATCATAGTGTGTTTTTCTCTAGTTCTCTCCCAACCATCTCTCTCTCTCTAACTTTATCTCTCTAGTTCATATTGTGTGAAATCAAGATCCTACAATTGGTATCAAGAGCCATGGTTTCACCTTGGGATCTTTAGTGTTTTTGTTGTGGTAGATTAAGCTTGTTAATTCGGCTTCAAAAGTATTTTTTTTCTTTTCCTACTTCATGCGGCTTATTTTTTTTGATTAAACATTTCACTCGTTTAAATTTCATTATCAAGTAATATCATTTCACTCGGTTTAGTTTTTGTGGGCTTACTGTTATACATTTACTTTTGGGCTTATTTATGCAACAGTAAGGTCATTTTTCAAGATAAAGGTGCATTTAGTTTAGTTTTTTTTGGTTTTAACAATCAAAAGAAGTCATCAATATCAGCCAAAAAGGGTGCGTTTTAGGTTTGTCAAAATAAGTCAATCTTATTTTTTTATTATTATTTTTTTTCCTACTTTCTTCTTCTCCTTTTAGTTTATGTACTCCGTACTTGTAGTTTTTTTTAAATCAAAAGTCGTCATTTTTTTTCCTCTCTTTTTGCTTTTAGTTCAAACGTTGTAAGTTTTTTTGTGTGGCAGTTCGTGGCTTAACACGAGCTTATTTTAGAGCTTGTTGAGACCTTGTTTCTTAGTTGCGGTTTGCCTTTGCTAGTATTTCTTGGCTGTGTTTTGTGTTTCAAGGGGACAAGTAGTACAAGCTGAAAACGACTCGTGAAAGTGACTTGTGGTTGCGTTTTGTGTAGTGTGGAAGTTCTTGCGTTTTGTGTCTTTCTTACCTTGCGTTTTGTCTAAAGCAAGCTGCGGTTAGTTATATGAACTTGCGTTTTGTCTTGATATACAGGTTGCGTTTTGCCTACTACACGTAAACTTGCGTTTTGCAAGTGATTGAAGACCACTATTGCATTTTGACTAAATGTCACTCTGCCCAAAAATTTTAAACCTTGCGTTTTGTACAAAATCTTGTTGCATTTTGCTATGATTAATGTTGCGTTTTGTCTAGTGCATCTTGCGTTTTGCTCATTGCGGTTTGTCTAGTGCAATCTTGCGGTTTGTCTAACTCATTCGTGCTCATTTCGAGTTGTTTCGGGTTTTTACGGTTTCGAGTGACGTTCAACGACGGGACGTGAGACCTATACCATTGCGATCGTAATCCGTTTTCGATCGACGTGGTATATTTATTTTACACCGACGATAACCGTACGCGTTCAAAAGATCAAATAATACCAACGATTATTCTCAGGATGATTTGCGTGCTCTTCTTTGTTACGAGAGTAGATGAGAATATCATCGATGAACACTATCATAAATTTATCCAAGTATGGCTTACACACACGATTCATGAGATCCATGAATTCATAATGTCGTATCTTGTTCTGAAAGCAGTCTTGGGAATATCTTCATCCCTGACTCTCAGTTGATGATAACCTGATCTCAAGTCGATCTTTGAGTAAACACTCGACCTTGAAGTTGGTCAAATAAGTCATCGATCCTGGGTAATGGGTAACGATTCTTTACGGTAAGTTTATTTCTTCTCTTTTTTTTTTTTTATTTCAACTCCCGGTAATCGATACACATTCTGAAAGATCCGTCTTTCTTTTTAACAAATAAGACAGGAGCTCCCTAAGGTGAAGTACTTGGTCGAATAAAACCTCGGTCTGCCAACTCTTGAAGTTGGTTAGATAGTTCATGCATTTCTGAAGGATCTAATCTATAAGGTGCTCGGGCTACAAGGTGTCGCTCCTGGAATTAACTTTGATTTGGAGTTCTTACTTGGTGAATGGGAGGGTAAGGCCAGGTAGATCTTTAGGAAAACTTCTAGGAATTCTCTGACTACCGGGTAATGTTCTTTAGTCGTTCTCGTCTGATTCTTTTCCATTATTTGGGCTACGAAAACTTGACATCCCCTGGATATATACCTTTTAGTAGAAATATTTATAGAGGATATGAGAGTTAGTCGGGTTTTACTTTGGTCACCTCGAATGATCAATGTTTCACCGTCGATGGGAATGTGGACGACTTTCTCGTCATAGATAATCCTAGCATGATACTTGGATAACCAATCCATACCATTGATGATGTCGAAACTACCGAGTTTAATCGGCATAAGATCAATTTTGAAAGGTGGGTTTAACAAGGTCAGAGTGCAACCCTGGATAATAGTGTTTGTGCTTACTAGGTTTCCGTCGGCCATTTTGATATTGTAAAAGGTATCTATTGTAATGGGTGTAATATTTAGCTTAGAGGCAAGAGATATGGATACAAAGCTTTTATCGCGCTCCAGGAAATCCAAATAATACTCTAGCTAGAAAGTTGGTTGGTTTAGATGGAACATACTCTTGACTATGTTTAGGTTTGATGAGCATTCATATCCCTTAGCATGTAGGCTCTTCCCTGGGCATTGTTGTTGGTGGTCTTTCGGCACTGATTTGCATAATGCCCTTTCTCTCCACATGCATGGCAAGTAACTATCACTGGTAGCAGATTACTTCCAGTGGCTGGCCCTTTGTTTCTGCAGTTCTTAGTCAGATGGCCCACCTTGTTGCAAATATTACACTTAACAGTGCAAGGTCATGTGTGATGTAGAGTGCATTTCTTACACAAGGGACGGTTTCTAGTATATCCATTATTTTTAGTTGGGGTGCAGCATAGAGGCCCTGAGGTTTCTTGTCTTCTTGACTGTTGTCGGTTGGTGGTTATTGTTAGCGGTTGTTGGTGTTGGTGTTACGGTTGTTGTTGTTGTTGAAAGTTCTTCTGTCATCTAAACTTTCGTTTGTGATCACTGATTTACCTTGCACTAGTGTGCTTTGTTTACCTAATCATTAGCCTCTGGGCTATGTTTGCTTCCTTTGAGCTTTGAGTTTAGAGGCGGTAACATTCCCTTTTAATACATTTCAGCCAGTCCCCCGATGAAAACTTCCATCATTTTCTCAGAATCTGGCACCATAGTGGGACACAAGGTTGCCAATTCCTGGAATCTTCTCACATATGTCTTGAGATCATTCCCTTCTCCCAAAAAAACAAAACAACACATAACAACAAAAGTCGTTGGTAAAATTCGTCTTCCAATCTTCTGGACCTCAGTTCGGGACAGTACTTCTTTATTAGCTGCTTCTTGAATTCAACCCAGATAATCTTGTAAGCTTCTTCTATCCCAATAGGTTGGGCAAAAGAATTCCACCAAGATAGAGCTTCTTCAGTTAAAGTACCAGTAGCAAACTTCACCTTGTAGTCTTCGGTACAGTTGCTACGGGAAAACACTGATTCAGTTCTTTCAAACCAGCGGATGAGACCAATAGCGCCTTCCATACCTTTGAAGTTGATAGGTTGGCAGCTCATGAACTCTTTGTAGCTACATTGTCTTGCCACAGGAGCTTCTCTTGGTCTGGTGGTATTATCAGTATTTGCCATGTTAGCGGCTTGTGCTTCCAGAGCTGTGGTAACACTGTCAGCAACTAGTTTCCTGATGGCAGCCTGAGTCATGGCTGGTGCTTCAGATGTTGACATCCTTTTGGAGGATCTATATCATAAGATAACACATATAAGGAATGATTCACAAGTTTAAAATGGTAAAGTTCAAAAATCAAACATTGTTACCATAGTTGTGTGTGTGATCGAAATCATAGATAATTCATATCAAATAAGTATCTATGATTTATTTAGAAATCATGGTATAACGATGGAGACGAAGATGATGATATAAGAGAAGTTGTTTTAGGATGGATATATCGGTATTATGAAACAACAAGGTATAACGGGATTGTCATTTTTATTATATCATGTAAACAACTTGCCTTTTTACATATACATAGTCAAAATTTATACATGTGTTGTTATTCTATACCACACATCCCGTGCTAGGTTTAAAATCTTTAACTACTATCTAATCTCGTTGTTTCGATGGTCCTTTCTGGCTGTTCTGGAGTTCATAGATTGCATTCAGAAGACTTTCCTTGTCTGCTTGGTGACGGACTTGGATTTCTTTGATGTTTTGCTTTGATTAGCAATCCTAAGCGACCCAAAGCAATCTTGTTGTTATTTCCATTGTTTCTTTGAAGTTTAGTAATTCGAGCATGATCCTTTTGGAGTTCAGCTTCCAGATTGTCGAAATCTTGTTGTATAATTACCTGACCTTTTCCAAGACCTTCTACTTTGTCTTCTATGTGCACAATGCGGTCGAGAGAGAGTTCATCTAGGTGATTCAAAATTTCCTTAATTTGCTCCTTCGTGACGTTTTCCAGACTGTCCTTACAAGAGCTTTCTTCCCATCTCAAATTCTTTAGGTAGGGCAGAAGTAGAGGAGAATGATAGGTTATGAGCCTTGTTTCTTAGGTAAACATAATTCCTCAGAAGAAAGAATTCTTGAGGATTAAAATTGGATTAAGCATTGTTAAGATGGAGGCAAACTAGTTGGGTGGTGGAATTAGGTTGATTCTTTAGCATGTATGATGCATTGACCTTCTTATAGGGTCATCATGAAAAAGTGAAGAGTTGGGTGAAAACTATTGGAACTACATCAATTGAGTTCTTGAAAGAGGCTAGAAATAAGTTTTTCTGTTAAGTTGGGAACATAGTCCGTGGGAAGCCGGGTTATAGTTCCGAGAAAGTTAGAGGAAAAAGCATCTCAATATGGACAGGAGGTATGGTTGGAGAAGACACGTTCTGTTAAACAACCCAGTGGTATAAAATAAGTTATTTATTTAATAGTATAATAGTTATGTACTTTACATACTATTCCGGAAGATGTAGTGGCACGGAGGACTTTCTTGGATGGAAAAAAGTAGTTATAGTTAAGGTTTCAACCTTGTTCTCTATAACCATGGCTCTGATACCAATCTATAACACCCCCATTTTTACATATAGCAGCGGAAGCTAATCTGGGTATTATTTCATAGTACAACAGATCAATATCATAGATATAATGACTTCGAAAGTGACGTTTTTAAAAGATAAGTTTTCATCAGAGTTTTTACAAATAGATGTACAAAATTATACATGAATAAACTAAAGTTTGATGATAACAGTTTAGCCATCTTTAAGTCCGTGCCACTCCGTGCCATAAGATGCTCAAGTTACCTGAGATAAACATGCTAAAAAGGTCAACACAATGGTTGAGTGATATTCATAGGTTTATAAATTAATTGTGTGAATACAAATCATCAGAAGAGTGGGTTACTAAGTGTAATAATTGCAATGAAGGACAATTAATGGAAATCAATATTATTGTGTCTAAGCTCATGGTACTCTAAATACTGACTAGTGTATTATCAATAGTGTATATATAGAAAGATAATGGCCCCCGTGGAGGTAATCTGCAATATACCTATGAGTTTCAAATGTAGTGTGTTTGGTTACCCACCCTCCCCCCCAATTCGGCTAACACTAACGGTATTCGTTATTCCCAATAGCCTATTTCACAAATATTTCCGTTCCACTAGTAAGTGATAATGGTCACATGATAGTTGGGTCTTTTGCATAAAATGGTTTAGACAACAGATGCAATAATATATCAGGATAGCATACATTTAGAAAACACTTGTATTCATGGTTTATAGCATGTATCCCCCTCACGGGTTTATGAAATAGAAGATTTAAAAGTGAGCTATGTAACACCCCATTTGATAAATATAGCAGCGGAAGCTTCATGTGGGGTATTTACTTTCATTGATTCACAGACATAATCTGACTCAAAAACGACTTCAAAAGAGACTGTTTTTAAAAGATACGTTATTCATTCATTAAAATCAGAGTTTAACTATGACTAGGTCCAGAATTCTAGAAACTCTTAAAATGTGTATGATAAACAACGTTTTAGGCCATCTTTCAAGTCCATGCAACTCCCACTGCCATAGTTGCTCAATTACCTGGGATTAAACATGCCATAAAAAGGGTCAAACACAAAGGTTGAGTGAAATGCATAGGTTAAAATTGTAATAGTTGAATACAAGGTTATATAATGGAAAATATTTGGCATTGTAGCGGATATATGATCATGCGAGAACATTATTTATCATGGAGTACATTATTATCTTTGGAGAACATTAGTTTTCATGGAGATCATTATTATCTTGGAGAACTTTATTATCATGGAGAAACATGATAATTGTATCTAAGTGCCCACTGGAAGCCACATATTTATACATCTATTGATTCAGGAGCGTTTCCTGGAGACATAATAGGATGTTCACTAACATGAGAGATACTAGAGCTTTTAGCATGAGTTGTTTGCGTGGTTAGTACCCAAAGTGATTTGGGGGAGTTAATTCCCATATGAGATATGATGTGATATCATACGCATAAGTGATTTGAGGAGATTCTTGACCAAAGAGAGAGTGCCAGGGTCTTGGTGTATTTTGGCTGTAGGCGCTGTGAGTTGATGTTAAACATCTTGTTTTCTTGGGTTTTCGAGCTATAGGGTGGAAAGGGATTTGATAAATAGTTTTGGTTAAGATTGTATTGGTGTGGTTGGTTTTTTCGCGGGTTGGTGGGGATTTTGGTTGCTACATGTTTGTGTTGTGTTTTGGTTGGCTGGGTTTTGTGTGGGTTCTTGATGGGTGCCCCACGAGAGGGTGGTTGATTTACTTGGTTATGGACTGCGTGGGTTGTTGCGCATCAAGGGAGTGGTGATTTGGGGGGTACGGGGGGAGTTGGGTTAGGTTGATGGGGGGGGGTTGTGAGGGCGCGGGGGGTGGAGAGGCTTGGGCGGGTGTGTGGTGTGTAAAGGGGGGGGGTGAGGATTGTCTTGGGGCTGCGGTTCGACGGGGGGTGGAGTGGGGGTTTGTTGGTGGGGTGGGGTGGGGGGGGAGTTGGGGGATGTCGGTGCGGGTCGGTAGGCGGGAGTCTAGGGTTCGCTGTTGTGGCGTTGTGGGGGAGTTGGGGGGCGTGGGGGTGGGGGGGGGTTGAGGAGGTGGTGGATGCGGGGATGGGGTTGGGAGGGGAGGTAAGGGGGTGGGTTGGGCGGTGTGGGGTCGGTGGTGGGGGGGTGCGGGGGGGCTGGATTGGGTTGGGGGGTAGGGGAGCGGAGGGTTGGTGCTGGTGAGGGTTAGGACAGGGGCGCGGGGGGGTAGGCGGTGGGTGGGGAGGGGCGTGTGGGGGGTGGCGTTGGGGGGTGGTGAGTGGTGGGGAGGTGGAGTTGGATGGGGTGGTGAGATTGGAGGTATGAGGCATTTGTCCCGGAGGGGGGGTGGTGGGGTGGGGTTGTGTAGGGGGGCGGGGTTGGGCTTGGGGGGGGGGGGGGAGGGGGGGGGTGTGTGGGGTGGGGTACAGTGGGGGGATGAGGGGGGTGGAGCGTTTGGGATTGGGGTTGAGTGTTTGGTTCGCAGGTCGGGGCGGGGCTAGTTGGGGCGGTAGTGGTTGGGGTGGGGGTGCGAGGGTTGAAGGGGGTGGGTTAAGGGCGGAGGGAGGGGCTGTGGAGGGGTGGGTTGGCGTGGGTTGGGGGTCGGGGGTGTATGAGGCAGTTGTGGGTGGTGTAGGGTTGGTTATGGGGTAGGGGTGGAGTGGGTGTGGGGGAGGGGGCTTCGTGTGAGGTGGGAGTTGGTGGGGGGTATGGGGGGTGGTGGGTTGATGGTGGGAGTGGGGGTGGGTTGGGTGTGGTTGTAGGGGTGGAGGTTGGGAGGGGAGTTAGTGGGTGGATGGTGTGGGTTAGTTGGGGGTAGGGGGAGTTTGGGTGTTGGACGGTGTGGGGGTGGAGTAGGGGGGGGGGCGGGGTGGGTGGAGTTGGGGGAGCGGGGGTGAGGGGGGCTGAGGGGGGTGGTAGGTGGGGTGGGGGGTTGGTGGGGACGGTTAGAAGGAGAGGTTGGGGGGGGGTTAGGAAGTGGTGACGGGTTAGGGTTGCGTGGGGGGGGGACGTAAAGGGCGGTGGGGAGGGGTGTGGGGGTGGTAAGGAGGGGGGAGTGGTGGGGTTGTAGTTTGGGGGGGGGGTGGATGGGGGCGTGTGGGGGGTTAGGTGTGGTAGGATGTGGTGGGGGGTGGGTGTAGAGGGGGGTTTGTGTGGTGGGGGTGGGGTGGGGGTTGTAGGGTGATAGGAGGGGGTATTGGGTGGGGAAGGGGTGGTGGGTTGGGGGAATAGGGTTGTAAGGGGGGTTTGGTAGGGTGGTGGGGGGGTCGCGGCGGATTCGCCGGGGCGCGGGGTGGGGGGTATTTGGGGGGGGTGTGTGGAGGGAGGTTGTTAGGTTCATATGGTGGTGGGGGGGGGGGGTGCGGGAGGGCTTGGTAGGAGGGGATGTGCGGTGTGGCTGTGGGGGGGGGGGGTAGGGAGGGGTGCTGTGTGTGTGGGGTGGGGGGTTATTGAGGGGAGTGGGTTGTTGCGGGGGGGGACTGGGTGGGGGTGGGGTGTCTGGGTTGTGTTCGGGGAGGGAGGGGCGGCGGGTGGGGGGGGGGGAGGGACGTTGGGCGTGTTGGGTGGCCCACTGTCGGATGGTGGGGGTGGTGGATGTTAGAGTCAGAGTAGATCGGTGAGGGGAGTTGTTGTAAGTTGGGAGGGAGGCGGTGTCCATGTGGTCGGTGTTTGCGGGGGGGTGTGGGGGCGTGTCTGTGGGGGTGGGGTACGAGGGTTGGTGGGTGGTGGGAGGGATGGGGTGGGGCTGAGGGGAGAGGGGGTCTCGTGCTTGGTGAGGGCATTTTGAGCGGGTTATAAGGTAGAGGGGGGTGGCGGGTGTCAGGGTTGTAGTGGGGTGTCGGGCGGGGGGGGGGCTGGTGTGGATGTGGGTGGTGGACGAAAGGTGGTGGTCATTGGGGGAGGGGGGTTGGGGGTAGTGGAGGTGTGGGCAATGGTGAGTGTTGTGGTTGTGGGAGGGTGCGCGCTGCGGTAGTTTGTGTGGTGGTGGGGTGGGGAGGTCGGGGGGTTGTGGGGGTTTGGTTGTGGTTGGTGGGGTTGCGTTGGGGTGTGGTGGGGCGTTCGTGTTGTTCGTATGTAATTTCTTGGTTGTGTCTTTTTATATGTTTTCACTTTTGTGTTGTTTTTCTTTTTTTTAAGTTTTTTTTTTTTTTGATTTTTGGACTCTTGTGTTAGATTTTTTTTTTTTTGTGTTTTGGCGTGTGTAGTTAATATTTTCTTTTTGGGGTTATTTTTTTGTTAATTTTTGATTGTTTTTTTTTATGTTTTATTTTTTATTTTTTTTTTTTGAATGGGGCGGTTTTCTTTTGATTTTTTTATTTAGTTTTCTTAATCTTGTTAATTTTTTAATTTATTTTATTTAAATTTATTTTTATTATTTCTTTTTTCTTTTTTTTTTGTATATTTTTTACTTGTTTTTTTTGTTTTTTTTTTTTTTTTATATTTTTTTTTATTTTTTTTTTTTTTTTTTTCTTTTTCTTTTTATGTTTTATTTTTTTTCTTTATTATTTTTTTTATTTACTTTTTTTTTTTTTTTAAAAATTTTTTTTTATTAAATTTTTTTTTTCCTTTATTCTTTTTTTTTTTTTTTAGTTCTATTTTTTTTACTTTTAATTTAATTTATTTATTTTAAATTATCTTGCTTTTTTTTTTTCCCTACTTTTATTATTGCTTTTTTTATTTAACCTTTTACTTAATTAAAATTTTTTTACTTTATTTTTTTTTTTAAATCTTTATTTTTTTCCTTTTGTTTTTTTATGTTTTCTTATATCTTACTTTTTATTTTATTAATTATTTTCTAAATATATTTATTTATCTTTTTTTTTTATTTTTATTTTTTTTGAATTATTTTTTTGTGTTTCTTTTTCTTATTTTTTTTTTTTTTATTTTATATTTTAATTTTTTTTTCTTTTTTTTTTTTTCTTAATCATTTTCTTTATTTTAAATTTTCCTTTTTTTTCTATTTTTTTTTTTATTTTTAATTCGCTCGTCTATTAATTTTCTTTATTTTTCTTTGTATTTTAAATTATAAATATTTTTTATTCATTTAAAATTTTTTTTTATCTTTATTTTTAATTTTTTTTCTTAAATTATTTAATCTTTTAAGTTTTTTTATTTTGTATTTTTTTCTTTATTAATTTTAAGTGGTTATTTTTTTTATTTTTATTGTTTTTCTTTTTATTTTTTATTTTTTTTTTATATTTTTTTAATTTTTTTTTTTAGTTTTTTATTCTTTGTTAATTTTTTTTTTATTTTTTTCTATTTTTCTAAAATTTTTTATTTTTTTTTTTTCCTTTTGTGTTTTTTTTTTTTTAACAATTTTTTTTAAAAAAATCTTTTTTTTTTATTTTTTTATTTTTTTTTTATTTAATATTTTATTTTATTTTATATTTTTTATTATTTATTGTTATTTAATTTTATTAGTTTCATTTTACTGTAATTTTATTTAAGTTTTCTTTCTTTTATTTTATTTTTTTACTCTTAATTATTTTTTATTTTATTAATTTTTTTAATTTATTTATTTTATTTTTTATATTGTTTCATTATTTATTTTTTATTATATTTTTTTTTTTTATTTTCTTTTAGTTTTTATTTTAATTGTATTATATTTTTTTTTTTTTTTATTTTTCACAATATCGGTTTTAAGTACTTGTGTATATTAAAAACAATTGAGCATGTATCCCCCTCGCGGGTTTATAAAACATTCTAGAGATTGAAAAGCAAGGCTATGAACTCACAATATCAGTTTTAAGTACTTGCGTATATTAAAAACAATTGAGCATGTATCCCCCTCGCGGGTTTATAAAACATTCAAGAGATTGAAAAGCGAGGCTATGAACTCACCTGATAGGTAGTTGTAATAAATATTCCAAAATGAAAGCTGACAACTTTCTCACAATCTTAACAGGGAAGGTTGATATAGCAAGATGATAGTAAACAACCACGTCACGCAACCTGAGTAAATATGTCAAGTCTTAGGAAGATTGTACTCTAGAACTTTGGTTCTAAGAGTTTAATATTGTTATGAGTTTGATTGGAGAGTTTGGAATTATTGTATCACCGTTCGGGCCATCATAATTCAGAGGTCATTCAGTAAACGTTTGAGGAGCTAGGGCACTTTAAATCGTAAACCCAACAACTCAGTCAGAACGTAATACCAAGATGAAACCCCTTAATATGAAGCTCCCTAGTATTGTGGTACGATATAGATTCGGGATAGGATTTTTAAAAGCACATCGATGATGAATTATATAATAGTTATAACATAATCGGTTTTAAGCGTTTTGCTCAATAACTGGAAATGATAAGCACGTCAAGCGTTAATTAAAGTTATGTCTTATAAGGTTTTGAACACATTTTTACACTTTTTCAAAATGTTACATTTTAGACCCTTAAGAATGAAAAATGGCAAAATATACCCTTGGAGTTTTCACTTTTACAAGTTTGGTCCTTCTAGTTTAAAAGATGTACAAAGTAAACCTTGTACTTTGGAAAGTGACATAATAGACCCTTATAGTTATAACTTTGATAAAATGACATTTTTAGTACCTTAGTTTATAAGTTTTCAGAAAGTTACGATATATACCCCTTTGCTGAATAATTATGAAACTAGTCCTAATTTGCATGCAAGCTATTTTTAACATTCCAAAAGATTTTTGCAGGTTATAGCTTACTAATATGAGCTAAAATAAGATATTTTAACGTAACGAAAGTTTAAAATAACAATTCGTTAAGCCAGAAATCAAAACGGGTCGAATTAGGGTTTTAAAATGAAAACGCGTAGTTTTTAATTCAAATTCTTTCAAGACTTAACAAAGTGGTTATATTAAACAGTATTTAAATGACTTATAAAGAACAATTAACCCAAATAACGATTAGAATTAAGAAAAACATAAAATTAGGTTTAGTGTTTTGGATTTGGAACAAATGTTAAAAACGCCTAGAATTGAGAGATAAACAATTTTTAACAATAGTTCAAGCATGATCAAATGACCATTATATGAATGTAAGGAGAAGGGAATTGAACGATAAGAAACCTTGGTTTTAATCATGTCGAAAAACAATCAATTGAGGAAAATGGGCCGCTTATGTAGTCGAACAGCCACTGTACTCATAGTTTATTCTTCTTCCAGGCTTCAGGATTCAATCTATCCTCTTGATTATTGCTCTTGGAACCTCATTAGGAACTTCTTGTAGGAGATATTTTGCCAGGCTATGTGGGTTATAGAAAGTAAGATGTGGGAAATGAGATGATATGAGTGTGGTTATGTCTCCATTTTAAACTCGATCGCACGTCTTGGAGGTCCAAGGGAGAGTTGCAAGGTGTAATGATCTTGTAGATGTATGTGTTTGAAGTCTATGGATGGACATGGGAGTCTATGGATGGTAGCACCATGAGATGTGAGGTTTTGTTTATGGTGGTGGTGGTGCCGCCACATACTTAGGTACCAATGAGAGGTGATGTGGCGTCCTTAAGCAACCAAGAACTAGATAGATATTTAGGAGAGGGTGACTGAAATCTGGGTCGGAAAGGCAGGTGGAGAGATAAGTAGATAGATCATTGGTGTGGGCATGTTATTGCAAATTGAAGTTTTAACAAAATGGTAAAAAGGCAGAAAAGAGGTCGCGGGTTCAGAAGGCTCGAACTAGGGGTTTTCTTGGTTATGTTCATGTACATTTGATTAGTAATGATAGATTAAATGATACACATGACTTGTATTAAGGGTTTACACAATATTTCAATAGTGGTTCGGGTTTGAAATGAGTGAAAATGAGTAAACGGGTCGCGAATCAAAATTAGGGTTCGATTAGGGTTTCTGTGATTCAATTCGTGTACATTGTTGTAAAAATGGTGAAATGATGAGGGAATGTGATTTGTAATGTTGTAATTTATGTTATTACAACTTATTTGAGTAATGGTTGAGGTTAAAAATGGATAAGAACCAAGAAACAGGTCATGGTTTACTATTTAGCTCAGGTTAGGGTTTCTAACTTGGATTTCTTAAAATTTCATGAAATGAGAGTGAATATGGATTGTAAATGAAGTATATGACTTGCTTGAAATATGTACTTGATAAATTGTATAAACGATTTGTAGGAAACTGGATTAAAACGGCTATTATGGATTCATGACTTAATACTTGTACATTTGTGCTTTATAATGACTTTGTAGAAAGACTTTTGGAGTGAGTTTATATTTCAAATGAGATGTTATAGCTACTATAACATATGCCTTTAGTATCTTGTTCATTCACTTTAAAAATCAACTTCTACAAGGAATTAGGGTGTATAAAGGAATAACATAAAGGTTTTAAGTTCTCTCTTGATATACACATTTCAAATGTTAACATTAATAAGTAATGTACTTGTAAAATGAAAGTTAAGATATAGAATTGCATATTATGAATGTTTGATGACATATAATGAAGATAGGATTGCAAAAGTAGGTTGCGTGAGCTTGTTTAATTTAGTTATAGGCAAGTAGCGATAGCATATGAGAATTAATAAAGTAAGTAATTTAATAAAGCAAAATATTTCCCTGAAAAAGGTGGGTTCATATATAATAGATACAAATTACATTGCATCTAACTAATAGATGGATATTTTACATTGATGAAAAATTGCACAGCTTTTATAGTCCCCACCCCCCCCCCTCCATCCTACAGAAATCTTGTGTCCCTAGATAAATATTAGATTTTTGAAGTGATGCTTGAAAGCAGATGAGGATATTTGGCACGAATTTCAGTTTCGCGTTTCCCCCATGGATAATCTGGGTCCTCTTAGAGTTCATCGCACTTAGACTATAGGAATTACGACTTCGTTTTAGTTGCTTATTTCATGATCCCATAATTTCCACTGGATTCTACTACAAAGTTGAGTTGTCATCTAGATGAAGTTCTGATCATTTGAATGATGAGAGATTCCACCGGATAAGCTTTTCTTGAGATTAGAAAAAATGGAAAGTATTTGTGGACATTATACTAACTCTTCATGCGCTCTAGTTTAGTATGCTACTAGGACCAATCCTTTAATGGATTTTGAATGGTCCCAGTGTATCGTGATTAAGCTTTACCTCGTTTTCCAAATCGGAAGATAACCTTACGAGGTGAAACTATTAAACATAACACGATCGCAAATTTAAAATTCTAAAGGCTTTCACATTACATTGGTGTAACTTCTTTGCCGATCTCTTGCAGCTTGCAAGCGTTGACGAATTTGCACGATCTTTTCAGTGGTTTCATGAATTATTTCTGGTCTCGTGAGTTGAACATCTCCAACTTCGGCCCAGCAAATAGGTGATCTGCACTTTCGACCATAAAGTGCTTCGAATGGTGCTGCCTTGATACTGGTATGATAACTGTTTTGTAGCAAAATTCTATCAATGGCAAGTGTTTATCCCATCCTTTCCCAAAATCTATGACACAGGTTCGAAGCATGTCTACAAAAGATGAGTGTTTGGTATGGTTCTTTCACTTTGTCCATCCGGTTTTCATGATGATATGCAGTAACTCATGTCTAATAGGAGTAGCCAAAGCATTTTGCAATGATTGCCAGAATCTGGATGTGAAATGACTGTCACGATCCGAGATGATGGAGATTGGCACGCCATGTTGAGAGACTATTTCTTTGATGTATAACCTTGTAAGAGTTTCCATACTATCAGTCGCTCGAGTAGAGTGTATGAAATTGCGGGATTTGGTAAGAGCGATCGCACAATGACCCAAATGGAGTCAGGTCCGATTGAGGTTTTTGGTAGCTTTGTACAAAAATCCATGTGTATCCTTTCCTAATTTCTACAGAGGAATTTCTGATGTACTAGTAAGCCGATGGCTTTTGACATACTGCTTTTAACACTAGAACAATTCAAACATTTGCCAACATATACCGTATGATTTGCCTCATGTTAGGGCCACCAATATAGTTACTTTAGATCGGTGGAACATTTTATCAGAACCCGGGTGAATAGAATAGTTCGAATTTATAAGACTCATCGCATGATCAAGTCTCTAAACCGCAAAAAAGTGGTACCAACTCGATTTTTGATACAAACGAGTTCTTCAAGACGTAATTTACAAATGCTTTGACCATTCCTCGTAGGTTTCATTTTTTTTGACATTTTCTTTTGAGGCTTTATTTTAAGCTTCCGATAATTGGGATGGTAATTTTGATGAACGGTTTATGAATCAACTCTCTAACTCGGAGTGGTTTGATTTTGTTTCTTCCGCTTAAGGCATCGCCAACAACATTTGCCTTCTAAGATGATAGCAAATTTCACAAGTCATGTACTGGCGAGAATTTCTAACCATGCGGCGTTGCCTCATATTCAATTCTTTTTGATGAAGAATGTGTTGAAGGCTTTTGTGATAAGTGAAAACTGTACACTTTATACCGTATAGATAGTGTCTCTAGATTTTAAAAGCAAATACAACTGCTCCTAATTCAAGATCATGAGTGGTATAGTTTTTCCTTCGAGAGTTTGAGTTGTCGAGAAGTAAAAGCAATGCTTTGATCCTCTTTGCATTAATGACAGCTCCTAAACCATGAAGATATGCATATCACAATAAAATGTGGCAAAGTCAATCATTTACTTCTGGTAATGCTAAGATTGGTTCTTCACAGAGTTTTTGTTTAAGGAGTTGGAATGCCGATTCTTATTCTTCGCCCCAGATATAATTCTTGTTTTTCTGGGTTAATTTAGTCAAAGGTATTTTGCAATTTTTGAAAAACCTTTGATAAATCTTTAGTAATAGCCGGCGAGTCCTAAGAATTGACGAACTTCTGTGGGTGTAGTGGGAGATGCAAGTTCTTAACACTTCAATCCTGGGCATGGTCAACAAGAATCCTTGACTATCAATGGGATGTCCCTAAGAAATTGCACTATACGAATCTAGAAATCACATTAGAGAACTTGGTCAATTACCATTTTAGGTCTTTCGGAGTAAATTCTAAGATTATTCTCAAATGAATTGCGTGTACTTCTTGGTTACAGAGAGTAGATAAACATATATCATCGATAAATACTATTACGAAATATTATCCACAAAAAGGTTTACACACAGAAGCATAAAAACGTTTTCAAGAGATCCAATAAACACAGCAGGTTGCGTCATTAAACCAAATGGCATGACCTGAAATTCATAATGTTCGTATCTTGTTCTGAAAGCATCTTAGGAATATCATCGTCTCTTACTCTCATTGATGATAGTCCTTGATTCTTAAGTTCAATTTTTAAGTAAACGCTAAACCTTGAAGTTGATCGAATAATCATCGATCTATTGGGTAATGTAACGATTCTTATGGTAATTTATTCACATCTGTCGTAATCGATGCACATTCTAAAAGATCCTTCTTTCTTTTTAACAAATAAGACAAGGAGGCGCCCAAGGCGATGTACTTGGTTCGAATAAACCCTCGTTATACTGCAAGTTTCATAAAGCTGTTTAGATAACTCCTGCATTTCAAAAGGACCCAAACTATAATGTGTTCGAGTCTACAAGCGTTGCCCCAGAGATAACCTCGATTTGGAACTCTACATGTGACGAACGTGAGAAGGACCAGTGTAAGATCATCCGAAAAATATCTGAAAATTCTTCTTTGATAAACGGGATATCTTCTAGTCTTTTCCTTCGCAGATTTCTTTCCATTTTGCGATTTCATGTCCGGGGAGCAATCCTTTGTTTCGTCAGAGTGCCTTTTTTAACTCAGTCCAGGTGATTCGATTGACTTGCTCTACTCCCCAAAGTCTGGGCAAAACAACTCGATTCCCACCTAGGGACAAGTCAATCGTCCATCAGATTACCATAGCAAATTTACTTTTGTTTTCTTCAGCACATCTGCTACGAGAGAATACTGATTCGGTTCAATTTCAAACTAGTGGATAAGGCCAACTGCTCCTTCCGTACCATTTAAAAGTAGAAAATTGAATACGATGAACTCTTTTATAAGTTTCCCCGTTTTTAATACAGAGTTCGCAGTAGGCCCGTGTGTTCCTGTTGGGATTACTAGCATTTGCCATTGTTGCAGCTTGTGCTTCTAGAGCCGCAGTGACACTGTCAGCAACTAGTTTTGCTAATGGGCATGTTTGAGTCATGCCGGTGCTTCATAAGTTGACGTCCTTTTGTGAGGCATTCGAATTATCAACACAAGACAACATGTAGATAAAGAATACAATCACAAGTCTAAAATTGTTTTAAAGAGTAATGCTATCTTTTTCTTTAAAAATGCTTACAAGTTTAAGAATAAGGAGCATAGCTAATGCGGGTGATTAAGATAAAATGATGCATAGATGAAGATGAAAGATGAAAATGAATAATTGATGATGAATGTGGATGATTTATGTATCGTATTATAACAACAATGTATATGAACTGGGATTTGCCTTTGTATTAAAGAACAACTTGCCTAATACTTATACAAATTAATATTTTGACAATGTTTTTATTTATACCACAACCATCCCGTGGCTAGGTAAAATCTAATACTGGAATCTAAGTTATAGTTGTTATGATCATTCAAAACGGTTCTTGAGTCGTTGATGGAGTCTTAGAGATTTTCTATATCCACTTATGACGAATAATGCCGTCGTTGATAAAGTTCTCCTATTAAGTGAACCTGAAGCAGGCTAGAAATTCTTATGGATACTTCCGATTTGTTTCCTCTAGAGTTTATAATTTTGGCACTGAGTCTTGTGAAGATTCATCTTCCAAAAATAATCGAAATCTTGTTGGAAGATTAATCCGCCCTTTTCCTAGACCTTCGACTTTATCTTCATATCACAATAAACGATGAGAGAGAGTTTCTCCTAAGCAATTCATAATATCTTCAATTGTTCCTTCATAGACGCTCTACAACTATTGTTGTAACGACCCATACCATCAAAGGGTAGAAGTATTACAAAACTGTGAGAGACTCACCGTCATAACATAATCATAAACAGCATAAACGAGTCGGAAGTCGTCAAAATAAATAACCAAAGGAAAATACGTCAACGATTGACTTAAGTGTACATAAGTTCCTAAAAAGACATACATATCCAAACTAAAAAACCGCAATAAACGAAGTGAACTCGAAAAGTACCACTCATATATCAAAACTAAGATCTCTAGGGTAGTCCACACTCAGCACACATCAACCCAGAAAGCAAACCCCATCTCCTAGCTTAGATTACATGCGCAGGAAAAGAAGAGGCGGCTTGAGCTTACCAAGCCCAGAGAGACATATCTTATAATCGACACGCAAAAAGCATAACAGACACTCAAAGTTAACATTATAAAGGTGCAAAAGGTGATAAATCACAAGACATTATTCAAAGGAATACAAATATAAGGTAAGACAAATCAGAAGGGGTGATTAATTCATAGAGAAAGGTAAGATGAATCAGAAAAATGAATCAATCCAATTACCAAGCCCAAACAATCATATCCAATGAGTTAACCAGGAGTCATGACTCCCAATTGTGAAGACGTGGAATGCGACCCCAACATCATCACCAAATATACATATACATAAAAGTCATAAGTCCATTAGAATACAAAACAAATCTAGGATGCATCCATACGCACCCTTAAACGAAAATAAAAATCTCATAATGCGCATATAATAATCAAATGTGGGGACGGTTGAGAAATCACTCACCCCACACATGAGTCCGATGCCAAAGTGCATCAATGACGCGCCATGTACCATCATCTGCTAGGAAACAAATAGTGCCTCGGCGAGTCAAACTGAAGGGTTCAAAAGCAAAGTCATATCAAGTTCGATTTCAAAGGATCAAAGCAAAGTTAAGTGCCAAAGTTCAAATATCGAAGGTAGCATAGCAGGTATTCAAATATGAACATAATAACAGATCAAAAGAGAACCAAGATAAAAGGCTCAGAGCAAATGTAGCAAATCACAATGATAATCAAAGATAGAGAGGAATTGTCATGAGAAAACTTAACGATAAGGTCAGAATATATCTGTACTTATTCCGAAGCAAAGCAAAAATCAAATGTAAAACACCCACATGTGAATTCAAAATCACTCCCTCTTGACCGAACCTAAAGAAATGATGAATTCGAATTACAAACCATTCATTTAAGTTATACTTTCCATTTTTAGTAACTTTCCATTTTTAGTAACTTTCCATTTTTAGTAACTTTCCATTTTTAGTAAGTTTCCATTTTTAGTAACTTTCCATTTTTAGTAACTTTCCATTTTTAGTAACTTTCCAAATTAGAATATCATATTTGAGATTCTATTAAGTATTTTGAATAGTTTAGGGACTTAACATGTCAACCTTACAAGTTTAGGGTTAAATATGACAACTTTCCATATTTTAGGGTTTAATATGCAAAATCAACAATTTTCAAGGTTAAAAGTGTAAATATCAAAGTTTCACATTTTATTCAGATTATACCTTCCATTTTCTATATTTACAAGTCAAACCCTTAATTTACACAATTTACATATTTAGCCCTTTTTGTTTATAATAAAATATATGTAAACAATATCTTAATTATCCAACTTACAAACAAGCCGCTTATAGAATTCAAATGAAGACAAAATCAAACTTTATACATAAATACTAACTAAACCTTATACTTATTCAGAATTTACAATTTCAGTCCCTGCATGTTAATTAATTTCTAATTACTTTATTATATTAAGTTAACATTTTAAAATCCAAAATAATATCAATATGACATTTTATACCCCCCAACTTATTTTATATAGAATATAATAAATATAATAACATGTCTAAAACAGACCCCATAGTTTTAGAAATTACAAATCACCCCCTTATACTTTTATATCACAATTCGGCTAACTAATTAATCACTAAAACCCTAATTAAATTTTTCCCAATCACAACCACAATTATTACCCAATCATTATCATTTATTGCACCTAGAAAAATTATCAAAACCCTAACCCTAATTTTATTTCTTTCCTTTTCCTTTAATTTGAAATCGGCAAACATGAAATTCCCCAAAAAATTATACGAATTCAATCCTAAATTTTTCCAACAATTTTAACTGCTCATAAATGAATATAATACAACCTTAGAAAAATAAAAATCAATTTTACAAATATTATGTGTGCCGATTTCATAATAGCTAAAATTAGTGGTTTTCGAACAGTTTTAATTATACAAATCAAAATAACGTGGAGATAATTTTTCTTAAGCCATAGGACAAATTCATAAGGAATGAAAAAATGAGATAAAAAATACCTTTGATGATCCTTGGTGATTTTATGAATTATTGAACCCAGTTGCTTAATTCGAACCCAAAACAAATACCACAATCGAACCAAGCCTTAAACAATCTTCCCAATATTTTTCCCACCTTCCTTGACCTTCTAAACACCCTAGAAAAAATCGTTTTTTTTCCCTGGAAAAAATTTCTTATGTCTTGCCTCTTGATTTAATTAAGGTTGGGGGGGTGGGGGGGGGGGTGGGGGGTGGGGTTGGGGGGTGGTTGTTGTGGGTGGTGGGGGGGGGGGGGGGGTGTGGGTGGGGTATATCGGTGTTATTATTTTAAGGAATTATCAAATGAAATGTAATTTCGGCATAAATATATATATATAATATTAATTATTTTTCTTACATAATATAAAGTATTTTAATCTTACAAAAATTTCATAATTGTCATATGTTGCATTTTTATAATTTCTAACATTTAAATGAAGTTTATGCATGCTTTTATGTAATTTTCTACATTAGGGGTATTTAAGGTAAGATTTATACACTTATGTTGAAGATTGTTAGGTTACACTTCATCCCTTCTAAAAAAATTCTTCCGCGAAAATTGAAATGTAACCCGGAAAGAAAACGAAATGTAGAACGAAACGAAACATACAACGTAGACAATAAATTTGAGGATAACTATGCTCGCAATAGACTCTACGGGATCTCGCCATGGTAGCCTCACAACACGCCTGGGAGAATCTTCCAAAGAAATCATCACAAAAGGAATAACTTTGTTTCTCCATGACTCCTCATCTTAAACGATCCAAATGATTCAGGTTCCTCGGACAAAGACATATCAGGCTGACTCTGATAAAATGAGAAGATGCGACATGCAATGATGATAATGGTATCCCCCTCAAAAACAGATAAAAGCTTGAAAAGACATCGTGAACGTGGCGATATAACTGCGAGGAAGCGCTAGACGAGACGAAACTCTCCAATACGTTCCAAAATCTCAAACGGACCGATGAATCGAGGACTGAGCTTGCCCTTGATCCCAAAACGTTTAACTCCTCTGAATGGCGAAACCTTCAGAAATACACGATCTCCAACTTGAAACTCTAAGTCACGTCGATGCTTATCAGCATAACTCTTCTGTCGCGATCTAGCCTCTTTCAGCTTCTCCTTAGCAACAGCCACTTTCTCATTAGTAATCTCGATGAGCTCCGACCCTTCAATCAATACCGTTCACCTAATTCATCCAGCAAATAGAGTTCCGAACATTTCAACCAAACAAAAGCACCAAAGAGCTGGCCTTGATGCTTAGCAAGCCAACAATTATTGTAGCAAACTCTACCAAGCTTAAATATTCAATCCCAACTACCTGTCCATGAACAAGTTCCAAGCACAAGCCCTCACATATCCTTCCAAAGTCTAATGGTCTCACCTGACACTCTCTGACTGACCATCGGTTTGAGGATGAAATGTTGTACTGAACTTAAGACGAGTTCCCCAAGCCTTCTGTAATCCTTTCCAAAAACGAGACGTAAACTTCGGATCTCTGTCGGACACAATAGCAGTCGGTGTACCATGCAGTCTAACGATTTCCTGTCGAAAAATCTCCGCCAACTTACTAATACCATAGTTCTTCCGAATGGGTAAGAAATGAGCAGACTTGGTTAGCCGATCAACAACCACCCAAATCGCATCATGTCTTTTCTGAGTAGTAGGCAAACCAGTAACGAAATCCATGGAAATCTCATCCCATTTCCACATAGGAATCTCCAACGGCTGTAACAAACCACTAGCCCTCTGATGTTCAATTTTGACCTGCTGACAAGTCATACATTTGGATACAAACGTAGCCACATCTTGCTTCATGCCGTTCCACCAAAAGTACTGTTTCAAATCTCTGTACATTTTGGTTGAACCTGGATGAATAGTAAATGGAGAACTATGAGCTTCCGTCATAACCTTCTCGCGAAGTGCCTGATCATTAGGAACACATAGCCTATCTTCAAACCACACAACACCGTCATCATCAACACTGAACTCAGTATGTTTACCGTCTTCAACATTCTGCACAATAGCCCACAACTCACCGTCGTCCCTTTGAGCTTCTTTGATCTGTAGCATGAGGTTAGACTCTATCCTCATACTCGCCCAATAGCCACCAGAACCTCGTACACATAGCTCAACATCCAAACGCTCTAAATCATGAAGGATTATGGAATCAAAACAAGCTATCATCCCAGATTTTCGACTAAGTGCGTCGGCAACCACATTAGCCTTGCCCGGATGGTACTGGATGTTAGTGTCATAATCTTTCAGAAGTTCCAACCATCTTCTCTGTCTCATGTTAAGTTCTCGCTGAGTAAAAATATATTTGAGACTCTTATGATCTGTAAATATATCACAAGCTTCACCATACAGATAGTGTCTCCAGATCTTCAATGCAAAAACCACGGCAGCTAACTCAAGATCATGGGTTGGATAATTTACTTCATAAGGCTTCAGCTGCCTTGAAGCGTAGGCGATCACCTTCCCATGTTGCATCAAAACACAACCCAAACCTTTCTTCGATGCATCACTGTATATCTGAAAACCACCGGAACCTGATGGAAGAGTCAATATCGGAGCAGACACCAATCTCCGTTTCAATTCCTCAAAACTCTCCTGACGCTCATCCGTCCACACAAACTTCTCACCCTTTCTCATCAGCTGGGTAAGAGGTAAAGCTAATCGGGAGAAACCCTCAACAAAACGTCGGTAATAGCCAGCAAGCCCCAGAAAACTTCTCACCTCCGTCACCGTAGTAGGTCTCGGCCATTTGGTGATAGCTTCAACCTTTGATGGATCCATAATGATGCCGTCTACAGATACAATATGACCAAGGAACGCGACTCGCTGTAACCAGAACTCGCACTTCAAAAACTTCGCATACAACTTCTTCTGTCTAAGAATCTCTAACACAATCCGTAGATGTCGCTCATGTTCTTCTTCAGACTTGGAGTAAACGAGGATGTCGTCGATGAAAACAATAACGAACTTGTCAAGGTACTCGTTGAAAATATACGGTTATTGCAATCAAATCCATAAACATAGCAGAGCATTTGTCAGAACCGAGGCATAACCATGAATTCGTAGTGGGCCTATAACGCGTACGAAAAAAGCAGTCTTAGAATATCCTCCTCACATCACACGAAGCTAATGATAACCAATCGTCGATCAAATCTTAGAAAAATATTAGCCCCTTGCAATTGGTCCATACAAATCTCGATTCGCGGAGAAGGAAAGCGGTTACGAATTGTATACGGTTTAGTTCGCGGTAATCAATACACAAACGCATGCTCCATCCTTCTTCTAACAAAAAGACCGGTGCACACCCCACGGTGAAATCACTGGGTCTAATAAACCAGTCTCCCAACATCCTCCTGTAACTGTTCTTTTAATTCCTTCATTCAACAGGTGGCCCCATAAACGATATAGGAGCCTTTAGATAGTTCACAGACCGGAATTAACTCAATGCCAAATTCAATCTCTCTAAGCCGTCGGAAGTCCAGGAAGTTCATCGGGGAAAAACATCAGCGAAATTCACGACCAAAGAAAGATTTTCAATAGTAGGACTCTCCAAAGATGTTCCATAACATAAAAGCCAGAAAACCTTGGCACCATGAAAATCAAGGTACGCGCCTTCATAGCATAGATGAGTTTTTAAAAACGGACTTAAGGCGGTGAGGAACCATGATAAACAAATCAGGTTGGCGAAACGTTACCAAAGATCACAGACCTAGCATAGCAGTCAATGGTATCTCGATGAAAGCAACCCTTCCATGCCAAGAATCACATCAAAGTCGAGCGATGATGAATAGGAAAGCAAATTTCGCAGGACGAATATACGATCATCAAAGGAGAGGACCAATTAACATATTCAATTGTCAATGAGCATATGTTCTTCATTGGGGTTGAAATGATTATACGCTCGATTAATGGTGTAGGATTCATATTAAGTTTCTTAGCAAAAGTGTAGATATAATAGAATGTGTAGCCAGTATCAAATAAAACGAAGACAGTACGATCATCAATGTAGAGATTACCGATAATAGTAAACTGAATCTTTGCCGCCGTGAATCACGAGTCGAAGCATAAACGCGTCCTGTATGAAGTAGGCAGGCTAGCAGAAATCTTTTGGCATAATTCTGCTTCTGCTTCGCATTCGGACAATCCTTCACCTTATGTTTGAGTAGACCGCAGCAAGTAAAAATCCCCCAGTAGCCTTATAACAAACACCTGGATGAGGCTTTCCACATGTAGTACAAAGAGGTGGAGGAGGCAAAGTCTCAGTAGACCTCCTCTGATTTGCAGAACCTGAAGCAATACTGCACCCTGATTAAAATCCCGAGTTGACTGACCCCTGTGCTGGCGCTGGTTGTAGTTACCCTGACCCTGGCGGTCATTATCCCATTCTACCATAAACCTTTCCCCTGACCCTGAAAATCTTGTCGTCTCGAATCATAACCCCGATCCTGTCGACCCCGATGCTCAACACTCTGGTCCTGACGACCCCTATACTCATGCTGACCCTGGTCATGACGACCCTTGTTCTCCTGTTGGCCCTGTCCCCTGTTCTGAATTCGATTACCATCTCTATCACGCTTATTTGAATTTCCACTCTCAATACTCAATGAGCAATAAACTACGATGTTACGGGCAGCAGCCGCAACTTGCGCAACATTCGTATACTCCGTATTAACGATCCGGTCCAAAACCCACTTCTTTAACCCCCACTTGAAATGCCTAGCTTGCCTTTGAGCATCTCCAGCAGCAGTTCCAACAAAACTAGCCAACCTAGTGAACCTCTCCATGTATTCCCCAGAATTCTCTCGATCCAGCTGATATATCGACCCATACTCACGCTCATAACGTTGTTGTTCAGATGTCGGAAAATACCTGTTGTAAAAGATCTCACGAAAAAGCAACCCAAGTACATCAAGTATCGGCAAAAGCATCACCTCCAACCTGAGTACGCAAATGAGCTTTCCACCAGCTCAGTGCATCACCCTCTAGTTTAAACGCAGCAAGACGAGTCTTGAAGTTGTCGGGACAACCCAAAACTTGAAACAACTTCTCCATATGCGTAATCCAGTCTTCTGCCTCGGCAGGAGTGGCAGCAGACCGAAACGCAAGCGGCTTCAACTTATTAAACCTTTCGATCCAAACATGAATCCCTTGGGGTGTAGCATCACCACCACCACCACTGCCACCTGAAGATTCAGCACCATTCCTGATGTCATTGGTGATCTGAGTCCTCAAAGCAGCCGTAAGGTTAGGGAGAGCATTGGCCACAGCAGCAGCAATCATGGCCCTCAGAAGTTAGGAACATCATCATCTGAGTATTCCTACTTGTAGTCGCCATCTACTGAACGATCGAGAAAACAATTAAGCAAACGAAAACAAGATAAGGTTTACGGAAGAGATTACGCAGAAGGAAGCCCCCCCCGGGGGGGGGGGGGGGGGGGGGGGGGGGAGGGAACCTAATGTCTACCCAATCCTCACAGGTCATAGCCTAAGCTCTAAGGTCATAAGACCTCGTCATGATTAACCTGGCAGCTCTGATACCATAAATTGTAACGCCCCGACCCAGAAGGGTAGAAGTATTACAAATATGGTGTGACATCAAAAGCATACACAATCATAACACAAGCATAAACAGCGGAAGTCTTAAATAAATAACCAAAGGAAATAAGTCAACACGACTTAAGGTACATAAGTTCTCAAAGGATAAACATATCCAAACGAAATAACAAATGTCTTGAAGGAAACAATTCGTATATCAAAGGTAAGATCTCTAGGGTAGTCCACACTCAGCACTCATAACCCAAAAGCAAACCCCAGCTCCTAGCTTAGATACCTGCCGCAGGAAAAGAAAGTGCGGCTGAGCTTACAAAGCCCAGTGAACAGATATATATAATCGAATGCAAAAGATAACGGAAATCAAAGGATATGATACAAGGTACAAAGGATATCACAATACATGATCAAAAGGGATACAAATTAAAGGTAAAAACAAATCAAAGATCAAATTCATAGTGTAAAGGAAATGATTCAGAGAATCCAATAGGTAAGTTCAATCTCCAACCCAAAACAAATCATATCAAAGTGACCATGGGAGTCATGACTCCAAAGTCTGTTGTGAAAGACGTGGATTGCACACAATCATCAGTCACCAAATATCAAATATCATAATGTCATAATCCTTACGAATACAAAACAAATCAGAATGGCATCCATACGCTCCCTTAAACAAATAATAATCTTCATATGCCACATATAATACATAAAGTGGGGGACGGCGTGATAAATACTCACTCACGACATTAGTTCTGCCAAAGGGCATCAATGACACGGCCATGTTACCTTCATGGCTAGGAAACAAAAAAAAAAAAAAAAAAAAAATAGTGGCTTGGTCTTTCTCAAACGAAGGGTTCAAAACAAAGTCATATCAAATTTCATTTCAAAGGGACCGATAGGCAAAAAGATCATATCAAAGGTTCAAATATCAAAGGTTCAAATATCAAAGGGTAGCATAGCAGGGTTCAAATGGAACATAATAACAGATCATATAAGAAAGCCAAAATAAAAGGCTCAGAGCAAATGTAGCAAATCAAATGAGAAATCAAAGATAGAGAGAAACATGTCATGAGAAACCTTAACGATAAGGTCAGAATATCTGTACCTTATTCCGAAGCAAAGCAAAATCAAAGAAACACCACAGGAATATCAAAATCACTCCCTCTTGACCGAACCTAAGAAATGAGAATTCCGAGTACAAACCATTCTTTAAGTTATACTTTCTATTTTTAGAAACTTTCCATATTTAGAAATTTCATTTTTAGTAACTTTCTATTTTGAAGAAACTATCCATTTTAGTAACTTTCTATTTTTAGAAACTTCCATTTTTTAGTAATATTCATCATTTGAGATTCTAATAAGTATTTAAATAGACTAGGGACTTAAAACATGGCCAACCTTACAAGTTTAGGGTTAAATATGACAACTTTCCTAATTTTTATGGGTTTAATATGCATAATCAACAAATTTCAAGTTAAAAGTGTAAATATCAAAGTTTCTATTTTAATCACGAATTATAACCCTCCATTTTAGTATTTCATGTCAAACCCTTAATTTTAACATAATTTACATTATTTAGTCCTTTTGTTTAATAATTTACTTAAACATTATCTTTAATTAAACATAATTAACCAAACAAGCCCTTATAGATTCAAATATACAAAATCATCCTTTATACATTAAAAATTACTAACCAAACTTATACTTATCCAGAATTAACAATTTTTGTCCCTCTATTTTCATTAATTACTATCTAATTACATATTATAAGAAATTAACCATTTTAAAATCCAAAAATAATACAAAATACATTTTATACCCCCCTACTGATTTTATACAGAAGATACTTAAGTATAAATAACATGTCTCAAACAGACCCCATAGTTTCAGAAATTACATAACAAGTCCTTATACCTTTTAACCAAGATCGGCTAACACATTAATTCACAAAACCTTCATCAAATTTTCCCCATCACAAACTACAATTATATACCAATCATTGCATTAATTAACCCTGAAAAAAATAACAAAAACCCTAACCCTAATTCATTTTAACCATTTCTTTCCCTTTTTCCTCTATTTTCGAATTCGGTAATCACCATTAAATCTCCAATAATCATTCGAATCATGTATAAATTATTCCAACAATTTTTCTGAGTTATATGAGATATGAACAACCTCATAAAAATATAAAATAAATTTTACCAATATTTTATATACCGATTTCATTTTCATTTCTAAATTAGGGTTTTGAATATGTTTCACAATTTATAAATCAAATAAAGTGCATTGATATTTTTTCTCAGTTTTATAACATTTCAATATGATGAAACATAAGTTATAAAATTTTCCTTTGATGTTTTATGATTTTTATGAACTCGGTATAGCTTTTTCGTGAACCCAAAAAGATACCAAAAACTCGATCTATCACTCCCAAGCTTCCCCACTATTTTCCCCAATCCTTAGCCCTTCAAAATGATCTTGGAAAAAATTCTTCCTTGCTGGAAAATTTCGTTTTCCGTCACTTTTGGTATTTTTAGGGTTTTGGTGCATTTGTTTTTTCATGATTTAAACAAATAAAAAATGAAATAAAGATTGTTGTATAACTTATTTGGCAGAGGTCCAAGGGGCTATAAATAGGTTTTAAATCAGATTTAATAATTTTATAATTATTTTATATTTATCCACATTTTATTTAATTAATTTTGTAATGTATAAGTTAATTAAATACATATATAAATTCGTCATATATACCCATAATAATTTTAATTATTTTCATTGTATAACATAAAGTATTTTAACCTTACAAAAATTTTCATAATTGCCATAAGTTGTATTTTCATAATTTTTAACATTTAAATGAATTTTATTCATGCTTTAATGAATTTTTCTTGCATTAGGGGTATTTTGGTAATTTCACATTTGTTGAGATTTTTAGGTTTTACAATATTAGAATAAAAATGTAGTAAATAAATAAAGTTTTGAAATCAGAGATGTGTCCCGATTGATAAACCAGATCCGACTAGGGATTGATAACATTACTTGCGCATTTATAATCATTCTAGTAAAAATGTAAGGTTTGCCTTTAGATCTTAAGAAATTCAGGTATCCATCTTTGATACCTAAGATAATTTTTTTACTTTAGCTTTTCTCGATTTAAGGATGAGCAATGCAAATGTCTCATCGTCGTTACGACCTGTGTATTTGTAGTTTAGTTTGTCGTCTTTTCTGGAGCATTGGTATCGGTTTATAAATTTTATGAGTGTGTCGGTGATTTAATGATTCTAGAACTTTTGCTTGAAATCATTACGAGACCGCCGTGAGATCACGTTCGCATGATAAAGGTATTTATAAGTGATAAAGAGACAACTTAGGATTTAAACCAAATAGCCATTCCATTTAACATATTATTCTTTTAGCTAATTACACTAATTAGCTAACCACCCAAATGAAACCCTTGTGTTAGCACACATCTTTAGTGCTAAATACCCCTAGTTTAACCCACTAAGCCATTCTATTCATCTTTCTCATCCAGAAAAAATGAAAAATACAAAAATATAAAACTTTAGCCTAGCCTTACCCCTTGTCGAAAGTCCCAATGGTTGGTTGCTAGTTGCTTGGTATGATTGGTTGATTTTTGCTTATAGTTTGTTCGCACATTGTGATAAGTGTTGTGCCATTTCAACAAAGATGAAGATTGATCACCTTCTATTCTGTATTTTTTGTGGTGTATTCTTATCACAAGTGTGGGGGGAATTGTTAGTTATGTGAAAAAAAAGGGGGAAGAAAAAAAGAGTATAAAAAAGTGATAAAAATGTGAAAAAAAGAGAAGAAATAAAAAAAAAAGTTGAATCGAAAAAGAGAAGAAGTATGAATAAGTGTTGTTTGTTAGATGGAGGTTGGTTTGTTCAATAAACTCGTGGGTTTGTGGATTGTCGTAACTAGCAACATGGGTTTCTTGGACTTGTCGACATGTATATATTATAAAACCATTTCCAGTATATATTTCCCATGCCTTATCCACACTCTTTTAACCCTTATCTTGAACATTACAACCCAAATAAAAGTCCTCTTTTGATAATTATACCTGGTGCTTACGCCATGTCGGTGCAGTTTTGTTTCTTG
>BQNB010059696.1:1219-34957 GCA_026074375.1 Tanacetum coccineum | reverse complement strand
AGTTTTTGTCTGTTTTTGGTCATTTAAGCTCGTTTTTAGAGGTAAAAGATATGTGTAATTAAGCACTTATCATTCACCACACTTTCCATGTATCAAATCTGAAGAAATGTTACGCTGACGAACCAATAGTTATGCCGTTAGAAGGAATTCATGTTGACGATAAGCTCCAGTTTGTGGAAGAGCCCGTTGAAATCATGGAACGGGAGATCAAACGATTGAAGCGAAGCCGGATACCATTGGTTAAGGTTCGCTGGAACTCTAGGCGGGGCCCTGAGTTCACCTGGGAACGTGAAGATTCGTTCAAACAAAAATACCCACAACTCTTCACAAACCGGGCTTCGTCATCCACTACAAGGTCTTAAGCTTTGAGGACAAAGCTCTTTTAACGGGTGGAGACTGTAACATTTCTCATTTTCATGTCATTGTACGACTCTATTAATGATCACTATTTATTTTAGTCCGATACGCGTTTACTTTTAATATTTACTTTTAAGCTAAATCGCGTAGACTAGAAATAATCAATTAATGTAAACGGTCATAAAATAAATTGAGGTTTACATCCACCAAGTAATATATAATTACTAGGAAGATAATTATGTACTTTGCGTATTTTATTTTTATTGGTCACGTAAAAGGGTTACGTTTCGCGATAAAATACATTCAGTCACACCACGAAAATACATAGACTTACCTAGACTCAAACCAATACCCACTTTTTATCCTTAAGCACTAAATTTATACAAATCTTGTGTTAAGGGCTTATGTTAGCCGAATGTGGGCAAGTTAAACCCACATGAAATCGTCCCTAGTGGATTTAGCTAACAAAATCATGTAATGAATCCTCAAAGTACATGTACATCCCTAAACTAATTAAGATAGGTACTTAGTGTTCCCTAACTAACAACTACACATTGGATAATAACCATCTCCTTGCTTTGCCCTTTCTTTGGCCGCGGTTAACCAAGCACAAGCACACAAATCCTAAGATTTCCATATCTTAGGTAATCTTGTACTTAGATTGAGCAATTAAGGAATTGTACTAGGTGGTTTAGCTAAATACCATTTGAGACCAAATAGAAACCACAAAACCACAAGGTTAGGGCACGGTTTGGTTTGCTTGGTGAACCAAGAAAGTAAACTAGCTTGCTTGCCTATAAATACACACACACTCTTACCCTTTTACACTCTTACAACTCACACACACTCAAACAACTAAAACATACACTTGTCTCTCTTGATTTGGGTCACAAACCGCAAAGCAACGCCTTCATACCTTCCTTTGAACCAACAATATACATTAAGCAAGTGCATAAGGGGTACACGAGCCGAGAGTTGGCATACATTGGGTATACAATCGTGTATACATTCGGGGTTAGCACTCTACACGTCCAAATACGTCAACTAATACTCTAGGACCCTTGTAAGTCAAGATTCGAGCTTATACTCTTCGCATTTTAATTGTTTCTTAGTTACTAGACGTTATGTCACGTAAACAATACACTAACGTGAACCTATGAGTAACTACGAACATATAAATGTTTACATAGGACTCGTGTGGTGCTGAACATATTGAAATGTTAAGAAACACATACAAAATGATTAAATAGCAAGCTAAGGTATCAAACATATTCGTTTACGTGCAAATGTAAACACCAACTCGAGCCCTTACTCTTACACACGAATATTTTATAAACTATACGTAAACATTAAAGGTAAACACGACATGGTGGTTTGGGAATGTGTATGCGACATTAGTAAACGGTTGCATGTAAAACGCGACGTGTGCACAAGTTAAATACACGACGTTTTGTCACTAGGGCCTTTCGAGACTTATGTAAGTTACAATGAGAAACAATGGGCCACGTTGGACTTGCAAAACCTACAAGTGCACACGGTTTGGGCCTAATAGCCCACGTCCGAACCCAACAGGCCCAACAGCCTATTAGCAGAGGGGGGTCCACGAAGTATGAATAAGCTCCTTGAGCCTATTAAGGGGCTTAATGTACTCATTGAACTCGTATGGGCCTTAGAATACCTTGGCGTAAGCTTAATAACACAAACGAACCCTTACCGGGCTCACTAGCCCACAACTAGGCCCAATTCAAGCCAATAAGCTCATGATAAGCTCGGATTGCTTATCAGTGGACTTGTATGAGCATTGATGGGCTTAATGGGTCCAAGAAAGTCTAACGGACCCTAATGGACCAAGTCATGCCACTTAGAAAACCAAACAAACCCTTGATGGGCCTCACGGCCCATTGGCGTAAGTCAACAAGGTCCATAAGCCACAAATAAGCCTTGACTGCTTATTCGTGAGCTTAGACCGCTTATTAACTTTGTAATAAGCCTAGGAAGACTAACGGACCTAAATAGAGCAAGCCCAAAGGTTTAAAGAGCTTGACGAGCTCCTAATGGGCCAAAAAGCCCATTATCGAGTGCTTATTTGCTTATTTAAATAAGCTAAAACGAAACAGACCCTAAAGCACTAAATAAGCCCAAGAAATAAGTTAGATAAACCTAAAGGACCCTTAAGGTTCTATACGGGTTGAGTTATTGGGCCCGTAAGCCCAATAAGCTTGAAATAAGCTCCAATAAGCTCCCCGAGCTTATTTTAAGCTTAACAGACCCACATGAGCTTGTTAAAGACTTTTGGACTTATTAAAATCGTTTTGGACCTTTAAAAGCTAAACGGGGCCCGTTAAGCCAAAAATAAGCTCGAATAGCTTATTTATAAGCCGAAACAGCTTTTACAACTTATTTGAACTTAACAAAAAGAAATGCCACTTGTTGAGTTTTATTTGGAGCTAAAATGCATTTTTTTTGCAAATAAAGGGGCTAAAGATGTAAATTTCAAAACTTAAAGGATTAAAGTTGTCGTTTTCGAATTTTAAGTAAGTTGAGGGGCTGTTTTGAGTATCCTGGAAACATAGGGACTGAGGTGAAACTATAAGGACCTAAATTGAAACCTTGTAAAGTTAAAGGGCTAGTTATGTAAGTATTGGAACTAAAGGGTTTAAAGTGTAAATGTGTTACATTTTATAAACCTAGGGACTAAAATGTAATTTTAAGAAAACTAAGAGTATGATATGAACGAAAGAGAATTAATAAAACACTTAACGAATCGGTCGAATATCAATATATCCGGATGTTATTCGGTTTTGAATAGCGACTTAATAAATAAGAATATTTATTTACAAAGCTATACGTTTTCCAAGAGACATCGTAATTATGAATTGCAAATACGTTAAATGTGTATGCCACCACACAAGTGATAACATTATATATAAACTAACCTTTTATTGTAGTTTATGCATTGAGTCTTTAGCCTAAATTATGCAAACTAAACTCGGCTTATATACTAGGTATTTGAACGGTGTGATTCATTGCCTTACTAGATAATTTTATCATTCAGGAACTACCTGCTAAGGTAGTATATCATAGCCCCAAGTTTTATAATTAATTGTAAAATATTTACATCCTTGGTGTGAGAACAGCTTTGTATTAACAAATTGGATGCAAGTGTACATTTTATACAATGATTACGTGTTTGCCTAAGTAGCAGAAACCCACTGAGCCCTTTATCACATGAACTGTCAATTACTGGATTGTGAGCGCGAATGTTATAGATAGATCTATTTGGGATTGACAATCCCCTCGGATGGGATTACTATCATTGGTAACAAAAAAGAACATAACCATTTCGGACTTTGATGTTTCGGGTTTAGAAACATCATTCACTGCATTCATTGGCAAAATATTGCATCATAACATGTCCGAGCTTCATGTCATGAGCTTAGGAAAACGTAATCACTTTTTATGATGTTGCATGTGTTGCTAATTCATACACTTGGAAATCTGCGGTCTGACGATTGATTTACATAAAATCTATAATTCACCAACTTTAAGTTGACGTTATTAAAGCATGTATATTTAGGTCAATAAGGCACGAGGTGCATGATAGACATTTGAAGTTCCACAATTGAAGAGTCAACACTATAAGATTTGGGTCCTTAATTACATTTTGGGAAAATTGTTATAAACCGAAATCTTTATTTATATTGTTGAACAATTTGAAGCCATGGGCTTATGTAACAAACAAGTATTTTGTTAATCCAATGTATCTTTATTTTTCAAACACATTACGTTTTTATAGTCGATCTTATAATCTTGTGTCTATTTATCCAAAAATGTAACGCCCTTGGAATTCAACATTCATTTGCATGCCTCAGATTGAGTGAGTTTTACAGATTGTACCCAAGCCAAGGTTATATAGAACCATGTCAAAATTTTGTCTGTACTATAGCCCAATTTTCAATGACACTGATTTCAACAATGGGATTGCGAGGGACTACATGCATTACTTTGATTACAACTAGCGCCTATATCTACACAAGACATGCATTGCTTTAGCATAAGTAGGTGTACTAATTTGCTTACCAAATTGATAATACTGTATATAAAATGGTAATTACGTATAATACAAAGAGATCATTTAGTTAAAGCTTACAGACATATCATATCGATCCTTCCTATAAGTAATACTTATATAAGTTATTTTGCTTTTTGCAGTAATCATATCTTCTCCGACATCTGCTGTTACCTACACTTCCGTCTACACCGACTCTGAGCCTGGCAGAGCCTTCTGGGGAGCTGATGATGAGGAGGTATCTGAGGGAGGCATTCTACGGGTCATCGTATTAGGATACGACGGACTCCCGCTACAGTCAGTAGCCCCACCATCACCAGATTACATACCAGGCCTAAAGGACCCATAGACACCGCCAGTTCCTCAGGACGAGGATAGAGCAGAATTTTCGGCTAATGGAGCACCATTACCCCTAATGATTCACCCTACCTACTACTGCTGATCCACACGGACATGTTACTGAGACGATCCTCAAGAGGATCCAGAGAGTACAAGAGAGGATGAACAGAGGATGGTCCGGTTGACTATCCTATGATTGGAGGCGATAATGGAATGATGATGCTTGTGACTCAATTAGGGATGACGCTTTGATGGTAAGGATGATGATGAGAGATGAGATGAGAAGGATGAGGATGAGGAGGATGAGGACGAGGAGTAGGAGGATGCTGGATGGGGTGAGAGTCACATAAGCTCCGCTGACTCTACAAACTACCAGTTATACCCAGTTGATGATCCTATTTTCCACCTGAGGGAACAGAGCCGTAATATAACACCACCCTCCACTAACCATGACTATTGGGCTAAGGGATTACCGGACCGGACCCCAGACCCCATAATCCCTCTCACAGAACAGAGGTAGAACTTCTGACCATAGACTACTCCATCACCAACCACCACACTAACTCACTATCACCACCCTCTGTAGAGACGCCTTACTAGGTTGCATGGCCCCACCTACACATTCCCCACCTTTACTACATCATACTGGTAGTCCAACACCAAATCAAAACTCAGGAACAGCGATCCCACTCAGGCTCTCATTGATGCATTACAGCCTGCAATACCATCACGCACCACTACCACCCATCTCAATACATACCACCAACCTGTTGACTTTAGGTATGATATTCCCGAGTCTGAGTAGCCTCCCGGCAAGAGTAGTATTTGTCCACTAAGGCTCCAGAAATGAGATCGGAGAGAGTTCTATCTACTGCTAGACCTACCAGAGGTCGAGGATAGATAAATGGATATGTTAATCGCGGGTAGATCTGTAAGTAAGGCGACAGGGATTAGAGATGTTGGGTACGGGATTTAGGGGTACTGGGTAGAATCTGCAGAGGCAGTTCCCAGAGAAGCTCCTATTACCCGTGATAGAGGTCAATATTAGGGTCCATAGAGCTTGCTGAGCTCCATGACATGATACACATTGAACTTGTATGCTTTACTAGAAGATGCTAGATAGTAGACTCGTATATCACAGCTAGTCGATAAGGACTCGCACGGGTCTATTTGCTTATGGGGGGATAGGATGACTCTCCAGGAGACAATATGGATGGTGGAGGAGGAGGCCTATGCTTCCCGAGAGTCCCTTGGCTCACTCGATAGGATTGAGTCAGGCGACTCATCAGGAGCTTCAAACCCATCGTGATCATGTGTATGCACACGAGACCCATCTCCAGCACACCAGACACAGCTACACCTTAGATACTCCTCATTCGTACACAGCATCAGTTTACATGAACTCCACTTTCATATGCAGCCGGCTGAGTTAGCAAGCGCTTCGAGAACCTGAAGTAGGCGTCAGGACCAGATAGTAGAGACTCTCCGAGTTATTAGAGATTAGAGGCGAGAGATGAGCGACATGCAAGCCGAGTTGTTAGCACTGCGAGAGCAGCAGAGGAGAGCTAGACAGCCAGGACCAGGGCTAAATTCCAGATCAACAGATGCTCTGGGGATGCTGTCAGTCACATCTAGTGATTTTGTTTTTGTATCTGCTAGGTCATTGTACAATTCATGTTAAGTAATAGGGGTGTTTCCCTGCTAGCATACCTTAGATCTTATTTGTCGATATATTGTGTGTACTCTGACAACTATTTCATGATAAATTTTAGTATATTCAGGTGTACAGTATTATGAAGTGAAATGTGATGTGTTACATTGATAACTAAATACTTCTCTATGAGTTGATTTAACTCATCAAAACATAAATATACTATTTGTCAAGATAACCTCAAATGTTTTGTCTTTTGTGATCTAGACAAATACATGGGCACCAACAACCAAAAGAGACCACCATACACATGTTACTACATAACAACCCCTAAGCATGCCAAACAACATGACACCATAATCCAATTTACCAAGCAATGAACGACACAAGCTCTTATTGCGAAATCTCTTAACCAAATGGAAGATGGAAGTTCCATAGTTTTTCTCGATTGGGGTGTGGGTACGGGGTGATACCGAATGAACGTGCAAACTTAACTTAGGCGCAATTGCTTTGCCTTTGATTATTTTTAATTTTATTACCGCATTCCATCATTCCTGTATCAACCTATGAACTTATAAGGTGAACTGACGGACGATGATCTGAGTAATTTTTTAACATACACGTGTAGTCAACACCGAATGGATATCCCGAAATATCAATCTCACGGATGGTTGTTCTATTTATTTAGAGAAATCAAGTAAAGATAATCCTCCTCAGCCACTGCACCTGAAGGTTGGCTGCTTTTGACCTTGGTGGATTAAGTGTCATAAAAAACCTTGAGGTCCAGAGCAATATGCAATGACTTGGGGAAAGATACCTCAAGAAAATAGATGACGTGCCAAGTATTGTCCGCCTGGGCAGGAGGGTGAAATCCAAAAAATAGCAAATCGAGCTGTGAACCTAAAGGGAACAGTGACCCTCATTATCCCCGCATAAGCCAGGAGGACCTTTCCGCAAGAGTTGACGCCAGATAAGTACTTTGGTAAGAGCTTGAAATACACAAACCTTTAAACCATTAAAAACGAGCTAAAATATACACGCCCCACCCCCGGCCACTCACAACTGGTCCAAAAATATTCTCTGTATTATTGGCTAATTGTGTTGTAGCAGGGTATCGGATATCACACAAAACTAGACTACACCCCCCCGTACACCCATCGCCTCCCCCCATCCCCAATGATTTTCTTGTTGCAGTGCGCACCTGAGAAGTGCCAACCGCCGCCCCAAAACCACTACAGGACCCCTTCCTGCCACCTCCCCCTCCACTCCCCCCAACCCCAAGGAACTGTTGACCCCCCAGTCCCCCCGCCCCACATAACACAACATCCTGTACCCCCAGCCCCTCTTCAAGGCAAAACAGCCCCATAGGTCCCAAACCAAACACACCCCCACTCCGCTTTCCCCCTCGCCGAATTCCCCTCCTCCCGCTGGAGTCTATTATCAAAACAATAACCCCCACCCCCCCACCCCAACATACCACAAACACCCTCCATTCCACCCACTGTCCCACCCCACCATGTATAAAACCCCTTTAATCGCCTGCCTATACCAAATCCACAAGCCCAACCCCCTGTATTTTCACTCCCATTACTTCTGCTACTTTCTACCTCTGGCACCACTCCATCCACCACTTGACAAAAACCATCCCACACACTATGCAATCACCCCCCACAAGGCCACTAAATGCCAAATTTTGCAATCCAAGGGCATTTATTCGATCCAAGTTTTCGGTCTCGCAAATATCACGGGAAATTAAGGGCCAGATATCTTGTTAGAGTTAATCCACATAAACTCGCACAAGAAGCTTTATACTCAGCAATACAAAACACAGGAAGTCAAGGCTCAACAAAGAAAAGACAATGAAATTCAAACAAAGTGAAGGTTATGACATCGAAGCATTGTTTTGTTTTATTTTAACCTTTTTCTTCTTTGAATAAATAGGGCTAGTAAGCCATGTTAGTTAAAGAACAAAGTTAATTTTTTTAGTTTAGAATCCTAGCTTAAAATTTTTAAAGTACATTTTATACACAACCGATCGGCCAAAACAAATGCAGTCTTTGTTTACTTCTCAAAGCCTTTGATAACTTTTTTCAAAGTTTATTAAATGCAAGATGCGTATTTTTAATAATAATTCCTACAATTCAATGTTACAAGGTTTTCTTCTTATTATAAAAGTTTTGTGATTTCCAAAAGCTATCAGTACATGCTTATTTTAAACTGTTTTTTCAATAAGTAAAAACTAAAAAGTTAAGTAGTTAAGAGAAAATCAAAAAAATTACTCTCAGATAACTCCACATTCACATAGTTTAATAAAAAGTGGATGATATGCCAGTTCTGGATGGAGCATATTGACTCTCCATAGCTTGTACCTATTCCAGCTAAAGCATTGGGTAGATTCATCGTAGAGGACCATGATTTTAGCAAGGGTGCAGTAAGACCTCATCTATTTCCTTTACTATTACCTTGTCTATTGCAGAATTGCTAGTTATTCAAAACAACAAACTAATGAATTTCCGTTAAACGACCACGTCTGTCTACTCGCATCCATCTATACAAGTAACGTGCTAAAAACAGAATGACAAAAGCAAATTAATATTTTTAACATAGTTATGAGAAATATCAATTAAAAAAAAAAGTAAAGCCCACCCCCAGCAATATAAAGGCCCAGAACATCTGCTGTAAATCCCCCTCCTACCTACACTTTCCCAGAACTCCAAAGCGACAAGAACCAATAAGGAACAATACAAACTACTTAACACTACCCCTCCAACACACCCCGAAGAGTACAGATACTATATTTAACAGATTCGTTACATCTGGGCAAGTCAAATTATAGCACCATCACTTATTATACCTCATGTTTTAAGCTATCTATTAAGCTTTTTAGAGAAAGATTAAGCCTAATATAAGATTACTGTATTTACAGTAGACCTTATTTGACTTTTCAAACTAAATTAAAAGTTAATAATCCTTTTTAGTATATTCTAGCTAATTTTACCATATATAGTCAATTTCTGGTAGCTTATTTCTTGAGCGTAAGTTCTTATTTTTGAGGTAGTTTAACCATCTGTTATTACTTGATTTATTGCATAATTGTCTTGTTAAATTGTGATTGTAAGGCCACAGTACATCAACCTTTACAAACAAACTAACTCCCTGGCGCCAAGCAGTACATAACTCTCACGTTAGAACTGTTAGTTAAAACTGTTCGACAAACAAGATTAAAGACCAGAAGGCAGAAAAACAAGTGAAACAAAAATGTCCAATAATGTAAAATAAAAATTTAAGTATATATGCTTCAATCCGCGGAATCTACATCCAATTTGCAAAACACACCGCATCAATAAAGCGCAATCAAAGAGACATAATTACTCCACGCAAACAGATAAGATGCAAATACTCTATGAACAACACGCAATCCATGTAGCATGTATCGTAGCATATGTATACCATGATTTCTTTGTGTTCATTGTTGCCATATTAGGAATTAAGAGACCCACACAATATTCACAATCCGACGGATCCAATAATCAAACATCAATCAACAATCCGTCTCTCGCTCTTGCCATTCCTACTAAGCCTGGTCGAAGGGACATAACGACCCAGAGTATTTCTCTATTACTGCTTTTCCAGTTACATTGCTCTGTCGCGATTATTCCTTGACATATATTTATCTATGATTTACATTTATCTAAGTATATAGGATCATATATATGATATTGATTTAACAGGAGTAAGAAATACCCTTCACGCGCTACCATTTATAATTCAGCCGTTGGCCGGACGTGTCTCTGGGGCGGCTCGAGCTACTATTAGTTACTCTTGAACGAATGCTATCAGAAAGGTCATAATGAGACTATCTCAAACTAAAAAAACACACAAAATATTTTTTCTTTTCTAAAGTACAAAAATATTTTTCATTTTCTTTTATTAGTATAATTATCATACAAAAACAAAAGAAAAACCAAAAATATAAAAACATTGTCCATAAACAAGAAATAAAATTCACAAATTGGTAAAAATACCAAAATATAATATTCTCAATTGAGGTATTATCATAATTTCCGGTGAACTAGTGAGTTCCCACTCGAACAAAAGATTTAAAGACTTACCATTTGTATCACTTACGAGGTACGGCTCACCTCGATTCGATTAACAAACTAGACGGTGGGTATAAGGAGGGTTGTTCCAAGGAACTACGACCCGAAAGGAGATATAAGCTTCGCGCTATCACTCTCCTCCGCTCGCTTGTGCGTTTTTCGAATTGGGAGCTACCGTGAAGTAGGATCGATTATTTGGTTTAAGTCGTCTCTCTCAATTGTCCGTTAAAATAAATTGTGAATAAATTTTTGAAAAACCAAAAAAAAAAAAAAAAAAAATTAGTGTAATTTTCTTTTTGAATTTCTATTTTGTGCATGCGCACTCGATCTCAGTCTCGTAATCCAAATTTGCCTCAACAAGAAGCTTCACCAGTTATTGTTGAACCTCTTCGTATCGAATACCCAGTTCAAGATCAGCCACAAGAAATTCCAATGGCCGATAATCGAACTATGGCTCAATTGCTCGAGGCACCCACCGAGGGTTACGAGGATGCAATCGTTGTTCCGGAAATAACCGCGAATAACTTCGAGATCAAGCATGGTCTACTAAATCTTGTTCAAAACAAACAATTCTTTGGACACGATAAGGAAGACCCACATGCTCATATCCGTTATTTCAACAAGATCACTTCTACGATGAAGTTTCCCAACGTCCCGAGTACGTCGGTTAAGCTATTGCTTTTCCCATTTTCCCTCGAGGGAGCAGCCCGGATTTGGCTCGAAAAAGAACCCCCTCGATCGATTGTTACATGGGACGATCTTGTTTCAAAATTCATCAACAAATTTTTTCCTCCTTCTAAAACAACCAATCATCGAAATGAAATCACGAGATTTCAACAAAAATTCGATGAAACGTTTTATGAAGCTTGGGATCGGTTCAATGATCTTCTTAGGGCATGCCCACATCACGGGTTTTCAGAATTGCATCAACTCGATACATTCTACAATGCCTTAAACACTAATGATCAAGACTCATTGAACTCCGCTGCGGGTGGTAATTTTTTGGATAAGATGCCTAGAGAATGCCTTAAAATTATCGAAAGCAAATCCAAAGTTCGTCAATCACGAAGCAAGGCAGTCATTGCCAAAGTAGGTACGAGCTCTTCCACCCCAGCAGTTTCATCCGATGTTGCCGAATTAAAAGATTTGGTTAGGGCATTGCTCCTAGACAAGAAAAATCAAGCTCCCGCTCCTGCTCCCGCTCCCGTTAAAGCAATCGAGCCAAGTTGTGTAACTTGCGGAGGTGCTCATTCTTATCAACAATGTCCCGCCACCGGTGGCAACATGTTCCACGATAATATCCAAGCATATGTGTCACAAGCCGCCGCGGCTAATTTTAATCAAGGAAATACCGGTATCCGACCTCCGATGTTGTCTAATCAAATTCGACCTCCCGGTTTTTCTCCCGTGCAAAATCATCAAAACAATCAAAACCGTTTCAATCAAGGAAATAACTTCAATCAAAACCGAGGGGGAAATTACAACCAAAACAGGGGTAATAATTTCAATCAAGGACCAATTTATCAACCCCAAGTTAATCAACCCCCGGTTTATCAAGCACCAACTCATCAAGCTCCGGTTCCACAAGCTCCAGGTGTGTCTAAGCTCGATTTCGATAGCTACGTCAAAGCCAACGATGCAATCATGAAAAATACTCAAAATCAATTAACCAACTTGGCTCAGTCAGGGCAAAACACACAAAATCAAATGATGGGAATGCAAAATCAATTGGACAATATAGCCAATTTGCTTTCCAAGATGGTAGTTTCCAACACCGCTTCCACTTCAGGGTCGGGATCTCTCCCGGGTAACACCGTTACCAACCCTAAAGAAGATTTGAAAGGTATCACCACCCGAAGCGGTGTTACTACTCAAGGACCCACGATTCCTCCTACCACTTCTACTTCAATGAATCGTGATACCGAGGTCACAAAGGATACGATGCCTCCGACTAACAACGGAAGCACCAAAGACGTCCAACCTCCGGTTGTGCAAGTCCAATCTCGAAATCAAATCTCCAAGCCCGATGTTGAATCCGTTAGTGCTCCAAAGGTGTCAATCCCATTTCCTTCGAGAAGAAACGATGAAAACCGCCGTGAAAAAGCTAACGAACAAATTGAGAAATTCTATGAAATCTTCAAAGATATGAATTTCGAAATTAGCTTTTTGGATGCTTTGACTCTTATGCCTAAATTCGCCTCAACTTTAAAAGCCTTAATCGGAAACAAAGAGAAATTGAGTGAAATGGCAAAATTGAACGAAACTTGCTCGGCGGTCATCCTTAACAAGTTGCCTAGAAAACTTGGAGACCCCGGCAGATTCCTTATCCCATGTGAATTTTCTGGCATTAACACATGCAATGCCTTGGCCGATCTCGGTGCAAGCATCAATCTTATGCCGTATTCCGTGTGGAAGGATCTCTCTCTTTCCGAGCTTACCCCAACATGCATGACGCTAGAGCTAGCGGACCGTTCAATCACTACACCAATCGGTATCGCCAAAGACGTCCGTGTGTTGGTGGGAAAGTTCCAATTTCCAGCCGATTTTGTGGTTGTTGAATTTGAGCCAGACCCCCGAGTACCTCTAATTCTCGGGAGGTGTTTTCTGAAAACTAGTCGTGCATTAATCGATGTGTACGAGGGTGAAATTACCCTTCGTGTTGGCAAAGAGGCCATAACTTTCAACCTAGATCAAACTTCGAGGTACACGGCAAATTTCAATCATATGACGGCAAACCGGATTGACGTCATTGATATGGCTAGTGAAGAATACTCGCAAGAGGTCTTAGGTTTTTCTGATTCGGTAGCATACGGAAATCCTTCTCCGTGCTTTGATCCTATTGTTGCTAATTCATCTCCGACCTTAACTCCATTTGGAGAAAGTGACTTTCTACTGTTCGAGGAAGCAAATGCTTTTCTTGCTCTAGATGATGATACAACTTCACCGGAAGTTGATCCGACTTATTATGATCCCGACGGGGACATTCTCATCCTAGAAGCATTCTTGAACAATGAACCACCGACTCCTATTCCAAATCAAGGAGATTGTTCACCAGAAACCCAAGAAGAAATCAAACTTTGTGAAGCCAAAACTGTTAAATCTTCGATTGATGAACCGCCAGAGGTTGAACTCAAAGACTTACCTCCCCATCTTGAATACGCATTCTTGGAAGATGACAACAAGTTACCAGTCATCATTGCTAAAGAATTAAGTTTGGGGGAGAAAGCCGATCTGATCAAGGTTCTTAAGTCCCACAAGCGAGCCATCGCTTGGAAATTATCCGACATTCAGGGTATTAACCCGGAATTTTGTACCCACAAAATTCTAATGGAAGAGGACTATAAACCTGCAGTTCAGCATCAGAGAAGGGTTAATCCAAAAATCCACGATGTCATCAAGAATGAAGTTGAAAAACTTCTTGACGCAGGATTGATTTACCCAATCTCCGATAGTCCATGGGTCAGCCCGATACATTGTGTGCCCAAAAAGGGTGGATTTACCGTTGTTCAAAATGAAGAAAATGAGTTGATCCCAACTCGATTGGTTACCGGGTGGCGGGTATGCATTGACTACCGCAAGTTAAATGAAGCCACCCGTAAAGACCACTTTCCACTCCCGTTTATGGATCAAATGCTCGAGAGATTAGCGGGAAACGAGTACTATTGTTTCCTTGATGGATTCTCCGGGTATTTCCAAATTCCCATTGACCCTCGTGATCAAGAAAAGACCACATTTACTTGTCCCTACGGAACGTTTGCCTACCGTCGCATGCCTTTCGGCTTATGCAATGCACCGGGCACGTTCCAAAGGTGTATGTTGGCCATCTTTCACGACATGGTTGAAAAGACAATGGAAGTCTTCATGGATGACTTCTCGGTCTTTGGGAATTCCTTTGAAAATTGCCTCTCCCGTCTTGAGAAAATGTTGCAAAGATGTGAAGACACCAATTTGTGTCTTAACTGGGAGAAGAGCCATTTTATGGTCAAAGAGGGCATTGTCCTCGGCCATAAAATTTCTAAAAATGGGATTGAGGTTGACAAAGCCAAAATAGATGTCATTGCCAAATTACCTCATCCCACCACTGTCAAAGGAGTTAGGAGTTTTCTTGGTCATGCCGGTTTTTACCGGAGATTCATAAAGGATTTTTCCAAAATATCCCGACCAATGACTCATCTTCTCGAGAAGAATACTCCATTCATCTTCTCTAATGAATGCATCCAAGCTTTCCAAACGTTAAAGAATAAACTTACGGAAGCTCCGATCTTGATTGCCCCAAACTGGGATCTACCATTCGAACTTATGTGCGATGCAAGTGATTACGCCATAGGGGCAGTTTTGGGGCAACGTCATGAAAAACACTTTCGGCCTATCCATTATGCTAGCAAAACCGATGACCGAGGCTGAATCTAATTACACCACGACGGAAAAGGAAATGTTAGCCGTGGTGTATGCATTCGAAAAATTCCGGTCTTATCTTATCATGAACAAAAGCATAGTGCATACGGACCATTCCGCTCTCAATATCTCTTTTGCCAAAAAGATCTAAAGCGAGATATCTCCGATGGGTTTCTCCCTCCTCCAAGAATTTGACTTAAAGTCCTTGACAAACAAAGGAGCCCGGGAACCTCGCAGCCGATCATCCTTCCATTTAGAAAACCCGTATGAAAACGTTCTCGCCCTAAAGAGATTAATGAACATTCCTCATCTTAACTCACCAACACAAACACAACGTCTCTATTACAACATTAATATTCTCTCTATGCTCATAATCCCATCTAGAGAGCGCGGCTCGTTTCCAGCGCGAGCAAACATTTATCTGCACACACTCCTCACCCCACACAGCGGGCGAGTCACCTCTCGTCTTAGAGTGAAAGCAAAAGGACATCCTTCTCTACACAACAGCGCGAGCGATACACACTTCTTCAGCGGACGTGAGAACATCCTTATTCTTTAGTAATGAGCCTTTCTTATTAAAATTGCTGCAGGCATCAAGGTAGCGATTCTAGCGAATGTTCTGATACTAACGCGCAAGAAACCGCAAAAGGCCAACGTCGAAGCTCACTCTACGACAATCGCCGCAGCCATTTAAGCACCACCACACTGAGAAACCACCAGGACCGGAAGCACACTGCGTAGCAAACCTACCCGCCAAAAAAGAGACTATTTGCCATTCACAACAGAACTATCACTCTATGGTGCACCCTCTATTACAGGATATGACCACGCGTCTCTGTCAAACACATGGTAACATCGTACCGCGTGCGACCACCGTCGCCTACAAGACAGCAAGTCCGAAAACTATACACACAAAACGGGATGAACACACCAAACCCAAAACAATTCCCACGTCCACTCAGGTCTGCTGAAACTCTTGACGTGGGGGAACTGGGAACTTCTGCGCGCGTTCCGCGTGCGTTCAGATAAGGGGAAACCAATATCTAACGGACTATCTCACAGTGCGCGCATTAGTCTCTACTCTCCCGCATAAAATAAAAAGGCTTAAAGAACCTAAAGGACCGCAAAAAAAGCCTCTAACTCCCCCACAAATACGAGACAGGACAGAGTCCTTTGGCAAATTCCGAAATCTCCTTACGCCAGAATTTTGGTGCGCCTCGTGCTATATAAGTGATCGCAGAACTCATTCTGCAATGACAATTTGGCAAAGGATGACATAAATATTGGGGTCACTTCACGCGTCTCATCCACCTCATATCACCCACAAATCAAGTGGGCAAGTCGAGGTTGTCAAATCGTGGTTTGAAACGTATCCTTGAAAGGGACCCATAGTGAAAACCGAGCTTCCCTGGTCCGGACAAAACAAACTAGATGATGACTATGGGCCTTCCGCACAGCTTACAAAACGCCCATCGGGTGTACTCCTTACAAGCTTGTGTATGGAAAGGCATGCCATCTTCCGATCGAGCTTGAGCACAAAGCCTATTGGGCCTTGAAACAAGCAAACTTTGATCTTTCTACTGCGGGTGATCACCGGAAAGTTCAACTCAATGAACTTAACGAACTTCGTGATCATGCCTATGAGAACTGCATTGATCTAATAATGAAAAACAAAGAGAATTTTTTTTCCATGACTCAAGATCAAAAAAATCGCATTTATCAAAACGTCGTTGATCGAGTCCATCACTCTTTAATTCAAGATTGAAGATTTCCGGCAAAACAAAAACTCCGTTGGAGTGGAACCGTTTTACCATCACTCAAGTCTTTCTTAACGGCACTGTTGAGACTATCTCAATGCTAACGGCCGTAGTTCAAAGTGAATGGTCATCGTGTAAGCACTACTTTGGAGGGACGTAACACAATTTGTAGTCCCGATCTCCAAACATTTCACTAATGTCCAATAAAATTCAGTGACGGGTCAAGCATAGCGACCCTAAAACAAGCGCTTCGTGGGAGGCAACCCATGCTTATCCGTAGTTGTAATTGTATGAATAAGTGTTGTTTGTGTTGAGATAGCTTGTCTATTTTCTATCCACCACCAGCACGCCGTGTTTCGTGTTGTTGTTGTTTATTGTCCAGGATTGGCCCGATTTGCAGAAGGCTCATCGTGTTCTCGATGGTTTGGTCTATTCGATCACATCGAACTTTCAAATCATCAGCTCATTTTGGAATCCCGATATCCTAATCTAATCAGACTAACGTTTATCATTGGCATACTAACATAAACGCCTTAGGATAACGTAGTACCCTTCAAAACATCGAGACGATGTTTTAGTACTAGTTTGGGGGGTACTTCGATTTGTTGCCTGCAGCATTGTTTCCCACGTAATCCCGTATTTTAACCAAAATTTTTGCAAAAATACCAAAAAAATGAAAAATCTAAAAAATTTCAAAAATAAAATAAGTGTTTTGTCACAGGTTTTGACTTTTTTATTTGGGTAGAATGAGAATAAATTATTGACTCGATCGGCGTATTGAGCCTAGCTAGTTCCTTCAAGCCCGAGCTTATCCGAATTCTATTTGCTTTGAATATTAAAAAGGTGAAGAACAAAAAATGATAGAGTTAAATATAAGTTTAATATGTGTTAAAGCAAGATTCGTCTCAAAACTTATAATGGAATAACTTGTGTTTCTTTTTCTCCCATAAGCTTCTAATCCAACTAATCATACGTGCTTGTTCAGCTAAAGTAATCATGTTTTCAGAAAAAGCTTCAATTTGTAACTTTGAGTCTTTAAAGGCCAAGGTTTCGAAAAGATAAAATGCCAAAGAAGCATGAATAAGTATAATGGCAAATAGTACAAATCATTGTAATTAGCAATGAAGCATACATTTGATCATTTTGACTAGTAAAAGATGTGTCGTGATACCCACTCCGCTAACCACGAGGTGGGGTTCAAACTAAGACGTCGTTTACATCTAGGATTTGGTGTGTTGTGATATCTCACTTGGGAAGAAAGGTCTAGGTAGCAGGTTCAAACTAACGCACAGAACCTTAGGCCATTAGGAAGAAGGAGTTGATGTGATTTTCACAACACTAGCAACGAAGGGGGTGGGTTTTTACAAACTAAGAACACCGTCCGTTGGTTGTGAATATTCCTACTAGGAGCGAGGCCTAGTAGGTGTTCAAACTAAGCAACACATTCCTAGCTTTAAGAACTTATGAAAATGAATATATATTTGCAAAAAAGTCTATGGTTTAAATCAATTACAAGTGCCTAATAAAGTGTTGCTATGAGGTCCGTGATTCATCTTGAATTATGACTATGAAAATAATGTTTATCTATGGTTGAAATGAGCACCCACATTCAAATCATATATCCATTTGGGAAGTAAAGTTCGCAAGTCAATAAGTATGAGGGCATAATATCTAATCTATATCGACAATGATCCTTGTTTAATTGACTTAGCTTGGAGCTTGTGAAAAAATCGGGAAATGGAATTATCCGTCAGACGTCAGTGATTATTCTACGAACGTTTCTCATTCTATGATCCCATTGTTGATAAATAAAGGAAGTCAAACAATTTAAAAAAAAAAAAAAAAAAAAAATTTTTTTTTTTTAGAGTAGTTGTGTAAATATAAAAATTGGTGAGAACCGGGACTTGTCGAGGCTATTGATTCTTTTATTCCCTTTGATAAACGCTTGGCTACTTTTCCAAGTTATTAGTCGAGGGGATTTGAGATTTTTGGTTTCTCGAGTGCTTACTTCATAGCATTGCGTGGGACTCGCAACATCTTAGTTTGGGGGATTTTGGTATGTGCTTAATTACACATACCATTTTCCATTTAAAACGAACTTAAAAGAATAAAAACATACCAAAAATACATTGTATTTGTATGTTTGCATTTGTATTGTGCAGGAACGGATATCTCACAAAAAGACGAAAAACCAAGCAAAAAGCGACAAAACCGGACACGAGATGGAAAAGTGTGTGAAAACGAAGCCAAATCAAAGTCAAGTCAACTCCGAGAAGAAAAAGCAAAGAAAAATATAACTTGAGGGGTCAAAAATGCCAAACCCCTAAGTTATATTAAGGAAACAAAGAGAGGGGCTGATTATGCCAATTTGGGAAACCTCATTTATAAAAGATAGAAAGGGGAAAAGGGAATGAAAAGAAGAAAGATGTAGAGGGGCTTTTCTTGTACAAAAGCCAAACATTCCCTTAATCATCTTCAACCTCTCTCTGCCACAAATCCGTAAACAGCCCCAACTTGTATAACTTTTCTCCCGCCAATACCAAAACCAGCCAGCACCCTGTTTTTTTGCTCCCTATAAGACCTCTCTTCAAAATCAACTCAACATCCTAACCAAATCATTCATCCACCCATACTTCCCCCCCAAGCTTATAAGTCCATGTTGGCAATCCCTCTCCATTCCCAAAGCACTTCGATGGCTGAGATTGTCTCCAAAGAAGCTCAAAAGAAATCAAAGGCTGGGATTTGCTCTAGATTCTCCTCACACAACTAACACACTTGGTTTTATCTCTCCAAAGAAGCACAAGATGCAAGTCATATACTTCGGCTATAAATAGAGCTTCTTGTAAGCCTTTGAGGCATGATATCATATATCTAGTTTTTAGTTTTTAATTTAACTCAGCTTATTATTCAGTTATTACATTTTACTATTCACTTGAACACTTTCAAGTTTTAATAGCAAGTTTAAAGTTATTAAAGTCCACTTTATAATTCAAGTGTTAAGATTCTTAATTAGTTGAATTGTGTTCAAAGCTCTCAATACAGCTTGTTTACAACTGTTTTTAAACTAAGTGAACTTAAAAAGTTAATAGTTAAGAGAATATCCACCAATCACTCTCAAAAATACCTCAGCTTAAGTATATGGATGAGATAAGCCAGTTCTGGATGGGCATATGGGACTATCACTAGCTTGTTCTTAAGCAAGCTAGAGCTTGTAGATTCATGTTGACCCTGTTTGAGCAAGGAGTAAAAGTAAAGTCCTCTCTTTTTCTTACTTTACATATCTATTGCCGCGCGTTGCTAGTTTATTTAATAAAACTGTTGGTTTTAAGTTTATACTACTAGACTAATTCATGCTTATTTAAGTGATTATTATGGATTGAGAATTGTTTATAAGTGTTTTACTTTGTTAGTTGTTAATGCTTTTTTATTAGTTTTGAAATAAAAATGATTTTTGGAAAAGTTAAAGGCTGTTTTGAACAAGCAGTACTAACTGTTAGTTAGTACTGCTAGTTCATTCTCAGAACAGTACTAACTCTACACAAGCAGTACTAACTGTTAGTTAGTACTAGTGGCGAGTGTCATTTAGGAACAGCATAACTTAAACACTACCAGTACTGACTCTAAGTTAGTACTGTTAGTACTGGTTGTTCAACTTAGCTTATCAGCTTATAATTTCTGCTTATTTAAGATTTCTTTAGATTTTTAAAGTAGATTAAGCTTATTTTAGTGTACTATTTTCAGTAGAACTTATTTGTCTTTTCAAAATAATTTTAAGAGTTAATCAGTTTTAGTTTTCTAGCTTATTTATCATTATAGTCTATTCTGGGTACTTATTTTGGGTAGTTAACCTTTTATTTTAGCTTATTTGCTTATTTCCTGTTTAATTGTGTTTTGTTAAAGCTAACAGTACTAACTTATAACTAGCAGTACTAACTCTAAGTTAGTACTGGTAGTTAATACTGGTAGTTAATACTGGTAGTACTGTTGTTAGTACTGTTGTGTTTATCTTGTTTAATTTAGCTTAATTGCTTTTTGTATTTGCTTATTTAGAGTTAGTTTAGCTTATTTATTTTGTCTTAAGTTTATTTGAGCTTATTTATGCCTTAGTGTAAAAGTTTTTAGTATTTTGCCTTTGCTAGCTTTAATTCAATTTCCAGCTTATGTTCTTTGTTTAAATTTTATGTGCATTTACTTTCAGTTTCAATTCCCAATCATTCTTTGTTACATTCAAACGCCAATCATCAATCGTTCTTCGATAATCCATCTCAGCCTCGTTGGGACATAACGACCCGGGAACACTCTATACTGCTTCCGGTTTTCTTGATCTCGCGCGAATTCTGATCCTTTGTTGTGTATTTATAATTATATTTACTTATTGATACATAAAAAGAGGGGTTGGTTTGCGCGAACCAAGGGGCAAAATCTAGGTTTAGTGTTACTACACACCCCAAAAGAAACAAATAAGGTCTCTAGTGTATCACCACTAACTCCAGAATCTAGGAAAAGTTAATCACTTAGCACTTACATGAAAAATAAGATTAAAACTAGTAGGTTGTAGCAAAAGTGGTTTGAGCACCAATCAAGCTTTAATTGGTCACACAAGAGCTCAACTGCTCAAACACCACCAACTGTTTCTAAGACTAGTGTTAGTCATAGAACTTACTCTAGAACATCGGTTACCAAAAAGCAATAGGTAGCCAAACTATTCACTCTTCCATTTGGTCTTTCTTCATGTGGTGCAGGTGATCCAGATTTTCCTTTGGATTGTTGATAGCGGATGTTCAAAGCATATGACTGGGAATCTAAAACTGCTAAGTAATTTCGTTGAGAAATTCATGGGCACAGTCCGCTTTGGCAATGATAACTTTGTTGCAATTACTGGATATGGAGATTATGTTCAAGACAATCTTACTATATGTCACGTGTATTATGTTGAAGGTTTTGGACATATTCTTTTCTCGGTCGGACAATTTTGTGATGGAGACCTTAAAGTAGCCTTTCGTTAAAACACTTGTTTTGTATGAAACTTAGAGGGTGAAGATTTACTTACTGGTTCTCTTGAATCCAATCTATACACCATCTCCATTTCTAAAATGGCGACTTCATCTCCAGTTTGTCTAATGTCCAAAGACACTTTAATAAAATCATGGTTATGGTACCCATGATTTTCTCATTTGAATTTCGGTACCATTAATCAACTCTCTTAACCCAGACGCATCACAATATACCACAAAGTCTTCTGGCCTATCGAAGAGAGCTAGAACAGGCGCATTACACAACTTATCCTTTAAGGTTTGAAATGCCAATTCTTGTTCCTTACCCTAATCGAAAGTCTTACACTTCTGGGTCAAGATAGTAAGAGGCTTAACTATCTTAGAAAAGTTCTCAATGAACCTACGGTAATATCCAACCAATCCTAAGAACGAACGAACCTCAAAGGAAGTTCTAAGGGCTTCCCAATTCTCAACGGCTTCAATCTTACTAGGGTCTACATGAATCCCATTACCATTTATCACATGCCCAAGAAACTATACTTCTCTTAGCCAAGATTCACACTTAGAAAACTTAGCATACAATTTCTCCTTCTTGAGCAGTTCAAAGACTAACATTAAGTGTTCTACATGCTCCTCTTGAGTCTTAGAGTAGATTAAGATATCATCTATAAACAGTAACATAAACTTATCAAGATAAGGCCTACAAACTCTATTCATCAAATCCATAAATACCGCTGGTGAATTCGTAACCAAGTGACTTAGCATTCGTCAAAACAAGACTTGCAAGGACCGCCTCTACAACACTTTTTGCTTCGACAAAAATAGAGAGAAGATATTGTAAACTCATCCACTAAATACTTATTTAGTAACTTTTAAATAACCATGGTTTATATTTTGTCATCATCAAAAAGGGGGAGATTGTTAATAGTAATATTCGCGCAAAAATGATATTTATATTTAATGATCTTCATGTTTTGATAATAACAAATATAATGCCTTACTAAGTAAAAGTTTACGTAAACAAGTTATTTAGTCAAAAGTTTAGTTGACGATGACAAATCACTTAAGGTATGAATATGGCATTATTAAACATAGTTAATGATCAAAGAAAAATATTATCATTTTCATAAACCTTTTCTAATCAAATGATTTAAGTTAACACATAATTAATTATAAGCTAGTTATATTAATCATGTAAGACAAAATAAGATTAACCATAAGTAGAAACAGTCTTTCCAAATCTTTCTAAATCTAGAAAATCTTTCCTTATTGGTGAAAAAAAATATTTTATCCTTGAAGAATTTAATAAACTAGCTTTATTTAGTACAAAACAATATTTTGTATAGATTTGTGGTTAATCATAAAATGATAAATGTTGTCCCAGCTCTCTTAACGGATCCACCTGATACACTAGACGGATCCAGCTACGGTGGATCCGTGGGTCGCAGATCACAGCTGTATAGGACAGCATTTGAATTTCAAAGGCTTGCCTATAAACAACAACCTTAAGCTTTCATTTTAAACAACTCTTGACAAATATTTTTCACACTCATCTTTTATCTTTATATTCTTTGATCATTATACTTGTTACATAATCCATTACAAGTGAGCAACTCATTTCACTCTTTAGTGAAGAACACTTACGAAGACGTCAAGCTTCAAGTGTTAATAGTTTAGTTGTGTCATCATGATTGTGATAATCATGCATCTTGTATATCTTGTGTTGTGTGTTGTGTATATCATATGTGTATGATAGGTTAGTATTTAGGCCACAAAATACATAGTGTATTAGATTGGTTCTATCTCGAAGTAGAACTCGGTATATAGTTTAGTATTGGAAAAAATGTAAGCGGCGTGTACGGTTTTCTCCGCATAAAGGGAGCTTGTTGACATAGTGAAGATAACTCTCAAGTTGGGTACTTGGGGAGTGGAGTAGGGCGAAGATAAGCTTCGTAGCCGAACCACTATAAATCATTGTGCCATCGGTTTGATATTTCTTATCTTTACTTGTTCATACTTCATTGATTACTTATTTACTTATTGCATCGCTATCATATATACTTGTGTATATCTCTTGAGTTCACATAAGTCAACAATCTAAGTTTTGTTTTAAAACGGCAAAAACTATTCAACCCCTTTCCAGTTACCATATTCTTTGAGAAATTTACCATAATTTGGCATTCCTGCTAATACATCGACAAGAGGTACATTGATTCGAACGGCTCAAATCATGTCGAGGAATTTACCATATTGGGCTTCCATTTTCTCTTTTCTAAGGCGTTGGGGATATAGGATTTTTAGTTTATAAGGTTTGGGAATTGGAGTTTCTTTGACTGATTTTGGAGTTTGGTGTTTTGGTTGAGGTGTTGATTTTTCATCTTCATCGTGACTATAGAATTTAATAGGAGTTTTAGAATCATTTTGAACATTGTTTGTGTTGGGTGGGTGGGTCATAAAATTTACCACTTCGTGTAAATACGGCATTTACATGTTCGTTTCGAGCTTCCGATGGTTGATAAGGTTTAGATGAGCTACCTTTTGGGTTTGGTTGGGTGTTACTAGGAAGAGATCCAGAAGATCGAGCAGATTGCTTGTCAGCAAGTCTGTTGAATTTTGCTTCTAAGTTTTGGATTGAGGCTTGATGATTTTTAGTAGTTGTTTCGAGTTTGGTTTTGAGATCCATAGAAGTTTCTTTGACAAAAGCATTGGTTGATTGTTGACCTTTTATGAATTCGCTTAATTATTTTTGGATGTCGGGTTTATCATCAGAATTTGATCGATAGTTGTCTCGATTATAGTCGTTTCTTTCGCTCGAACGCCAATTATCGCGATTTGAGTCACGGTCGTGGTAATCATTGTAAAAACGTGTACGTCAAAAGGTTTGCATGAATTTTGTTTCTTCTTCGCGAGACATGGGTGTGTCATCATTGTTACAATCTGCGGTTGAGTGATTTCCTCCGCAATGATTGCATTTGGAACGAGATTGAAATTCTTTATACGGAGTGTCCATTTTCATGGTCATGGCATCCATAAGGGCCATAATTTTGGCGGTATCAGAATTACTGCTACCTTCATCGGCGAAAGCTATAGTTTTCTTGAAAGATGGTTTAGATTTTTGGTTCTTAGCCCAATCAAGCTTGAGTAAGACTTTGTATTTGAGAAGCTGATAGGCTTGATTTGGTGTTTTATAAAGGAAAATACCGCCAGCTATGACATTTAGAGCTTCTTGGGTTAATTCGTTAAGGCCGTGATAAAAGATTTTTATGATATTGCCTTTGGTAAGATTGTGACCATGACAATTTCAGAGCATTTCTTTCATACAGAGCCAGGCATCGGTTAGAGTTTCATTTTCATGTTGGGAAAAGGCTCGGATCTCTCCGAGGATTCGATCGAATAGAGCTGGGGGAAAGAATCGGCTAATAAAGGTTGTTGGAAGTTCATCTTATGTTTCAATGGTTCCTTCATTGAGTTCATTTAGCCAAGTTTTTGCTTCACCCGTGAGTGATAGGGGAAACATCATTAGGCGAACGACTTCATTCTCGGTGTCTCTGTATTTAAACATGTCATATATTCTGAGAAATTCGTGAATGTGTTTGTGTGGATCAGTTTTAATTCTACCTTCAAATTGGTTTCCTTTAACGAGAGTCAAGTGGTTACCTTTAATGGCGAATTCGTTTGCGGTTTCAGGAATTTAATTACGGAACCGAGAGTCAGAGCGACAACACGTTCGGCAGCCCACATGGGTTCATCATTCATTAGATTGTAATTTTCAAGGATATTTATAAAATGACGGAAATGGTTGATATCAAGAATAGGTCGATAGATTATTCGTGGTTGTTCGGGTCGTTCGTCCCTTCGTTCGAATGGAACTCCCATGTTTCGTCGACGAAGTCTACGATTCAGGGTTCGTTCAGGTTCAGCTAGTGGTTCGACAAGTTTAGAATTGGACGCATGTGTATGCATCCAAGGTGAAATGTTTGAGAATGGATTTTTTAGAACGTTTTAGGAAAAACGTTATGACTGCAGAAAGTACAGTGCACTTTCTGCAACAAAAGTTACAGAAAGCAAGCAAGGTGATATTTTGGGGAAAAGCGATTAATATTTGTAAAAAAATTGGAATGATTACAGAACAGTTTAAAATCCCCGGCAACGGCGCCAAAAACTTTGATGTGTTTTAAAAGCTTTAAATTTATAAGACTAGAATTATCGATTGTTAAATGGAAACACAGGGGTAAAGTATAATCCACGTATGTAGTATAATATTTCAGGTAAGACCAGGTCGTCCACAGGGATTTGATTATGTTCGTGTAATTACAAGTTTTAAGAAAAACTTTAACGACTTTTTCGAATAAGATATGATTGATGATGGATTCAGTAATAAAGAAATATTACTACTCAGATAGTTTCATATAATTCCTAAGCAATGATAATTGTTACGATATTCGATTTTAGGACTTAACTTATAAAAAGGTTTTTTCGTCAAAAAACATTTTTAAAAATTAACTTGGTTTAACTTAAGACTTATATTTGTTAACTTAATCAAATGTTTCACTCAAATAATCAAGTTACTATTATATCAAATCTATTTTGTTTCTCAAATAACGTAAGCGGATTCCACCAACCAAACGTTAAAGATCATAGACAAATCTTCATAACTATATAGTACACAACGGGCATTTTGACCTATACTATTATACGTACATAATCAAAGTTGATTAACAAAGTTGATAAGATAAGATACGATAGGATTTCAACATAAGCTCAAGATTAACAAGATCGTAGTAATACCAAATGCTTATTTATTATAATAACATCACTGAGTATTCATAAGAGGTTTAGCCTCTCATGGCTAATGAGTTCATAATAAAGTTGAATAGGGAATTGAGAAACATACGAGATTCGAATATGAAATGGATCGAAGACAACCCGTTTACAAGTAATGAATCGTATCACAACCCTTATTATACTAAATATATGATGAATTCTTCGTCTTTACTGGAATTTCGTGCCTTAAACCCAGGCATTGATGAAGAATTTTGAGTGAGAATTGTTTTTTCTGAAGTATCTATAAAATGAATAGAAATCTCTATTTGTAGGCTGTGAGAGGCCTGAAGTGCGGCGTACTTCAGCCTAAGTCAGTTAAATCTTCATTAATGAATATAGCAAGTGCGGCGCACATTCTGGGAAAACCGGCGCACATTGTGTATTAACCGACTTCATTGATTTCGTTGGTAAGTACGGCGCACAATAATATAAGTGCGGCGCACTTCTTCATAATTTTAGACTTTATTATTTCTTTTCTTCTAACTTTGCTTCCAATGAGTATAAACACTTGTATTACGAACATTTTGAGCACGGAGGGTCTTCAGATGAACCTGCACATATTTCATGCTATTAAGTATCGAAAGTTCACGAGAAATGATGAAATATATATAAATAACGCCGCCAAAAACGTGTATACTTAAGGCGTTATTATGACACAATTCTATATACACTTGTTATTCATAATCAAATAACAAAATTTGTACAAAAGTCTAACACAGACGTAAAGTGATTTGTGTAATATAATGAGAATTAACAGATACTTTCAAAATCCAAAACTTTCGAAGCGTTCAAAAACTCTTTATTCATAAACACTTCGGATGATTTTCAAATTATTTTCTTTAGTCTTCTAAGAATCTCACAGTTCTCTGAAGACGATCTCTTGTCCGTTGTCAGCTTTAAAAGAGCATCCGGGCAAGGGAATGAAAATAAGAATTGACAAATGAGTTTCTTAAGAACCTCACTGTTTGACGGAGACGATCTTATGTCCGCATTTGTTAGCCTCTCCACGGGCATCCGAACATAGGAAACAGCTGAGGGATATATATTTTAGGAATAGCAACGGCTAGTAACGGCCATATATTTTTTTTAAATCCTCCACAATAAAATATATATACCCTATTATACCCAACTATTTTTTACACACAACCAATAACTCTTTAAAAAAACATAATCTTTCACAATGGATCCGAATCAAAGCGATGACGAACGTAACAATTTTTCGGAGGTCGATGACGAAACCGACATATGGTTTATGATGCAAGCGTGCGAGTATGATCGACGGTTGCAAGAGGAACAAAATCGACCTCGCATCACCCGTAACCCGATCAATCGTGACCGGGAGGATGCCAAAATTCGTTTGATGGAGGACTACTTTGATGAGCTTTGTAAGTATCCGTTATACAATTTTCGAAGAAGATATTGTATGAGCTGAAAACTTTTTTTAGATATTGTCAAAGGTATTGAATCTTGTGAGGTCGATCCTCTTCCAAAGCATTTTCATTTGTTTACTCATCGACTCGATGCTACGGATCGAATGAATATGAGTGTTATTATGAAATGCACATTAGTCATACGCCAATTGGCATACGACAATACACCAGATGCATTTGATGAATATTTGCAAATGGGTGAGCATACCGTATGTGATTGTCTAGATAACTTTAATAAGTGCATTATTGATTTGTGTATGTCGAAGTATTTACGAAAGCCAACGTTGGAAGACGTTGAAAAGATATATGAAGCACATGAGAATATTCATGGTTTTTCGGGTATGCTAGGAAGCATTGATTGTATGCACTGGGAATGAAAAAATTGTCCAAAATCATGGCATGGGCAATACGGCATGATAAAAAAAATACCCAACTATTATGCTTGAAGTTGTTGCTTCCCAAAATTTGTGGATTTGGCATGCGTTTTTTGGAGTAGTGGATGCAAATAACGATATTAATGTTTTAGATAATTCTCCGTTATTTGATGACATTCTTAATGACATAGCCCCTGTAGCTCCGTATGTGGTAAATGGTGTCGGGTTTGAAAATGGGTATTACTTAGCAGATGGAATTTACCCACAATGGGCGGTTTTTGTCAAATCATTCACGGTCGCTAATGACGAGAAACATAGTTATTTTAAAAAGCGACAAGAAGGTGCACGAAAGAATGTCGAACGTGCTTTTGGTGTTCTCCAAGGACGTTGGGGAATAATACTACAACCGGCACGTCAATACCATGTCAACAGGATACGTAGAATCATATATTCTTGAATCATAATGCATAACATGATTTTAGAAGATCAAAAGATGGTGTTTGATGACTGGAACGACATGTATGCTAATCTGGCAAGAAATATGCAACGTAAGTGGATTGAAAGATGCGATGTTCAACGTCGTAAAGCAAAAGAAATACTGGATAAAGAAGTGCATCTTCATCTTCAACGAAATCTTATGAAGCATATTTGGCAAAATCGCGATGACGAAGATGAATAAATTTAGTCATCGGGCCGTATGTTTTTTTTTGTTTTTTTTCGTGTGTTTTTTAAATTTTCATATGTTTTTTATTTAAGTATTGTAATTTGTATTTTTATATAATGAATGAAATGTTTTGTTTGTTTACATAAATGGAAAAGAAAAAAAGGTGGGTCTCAAAAGTAGTGTTAATATGGTGTTATGATTGCAAGGGTTTTTTGGGGTGTTATTGTTATTGAGTTAAAGCTGACGTGGCGCTGAGGTGACGATGTTACTAAATTATGGCACCTTTCTCTAGGCTACATGGAGTGGTTGCATACCACTCACCGGACACGTCAACGCCACATCAGTTTTCTCTCTTTAACTTTACCACTCACCAAACACACTTGGCCCAACTCTTACCACTCACATTCGGTGAGTGGCTCACCAAATGCCCCTCACTCGCGCGTGACTTCTGACATGAGGAATAAGACTCACCGCGGTGAGTGAGCCTTGGTTCGGTGAGTTTTGATCCATTATGTGTAGCCTAAGAAACATCATATTGTTGTAAAAATGTTAGTGATATGCAGGCTATTTTATTTTATCTAGATTTCATAATGGGTTGTTTTTTTTTTATATTTCACATGAATTAAAATTAATTAGTTCCTGTTTAGTGTTTCAAATAATATTGGAATTTTTGTCTACTAACAAGTTGTTGTCTTTGGGAGTGTTTTGTTGTTACAATGATACATTAACAATTAATTTCGTCTTTAAAAGCACTTGACAAGGTTGAAATAGCACTTTCAATCGGTGCTTTTACATCAACAACGTGTAATTTATCAGCTTTATTTTTTACGCCTATTTGTTTACTTTTATCCTTCTATATGATTACATACTCACAAGGTCGTCTTTGAAGTTGTGCAGGATGGGCGATCGCATAGGCTTCAAAAAATTTAAGGGCCTCAAAATTTATCCCTTTAACAATATGTTAACATTTATATAACTAATTTGCATTGTATCTTATAAACAATGACATTTTATATATAGCACTTCTTCTCGAAAATTTCATTATGTAATTTCGTCCAGGACTCTCAAAAATTTCATAAATTTAATGACGGCCACTAACCAAAAAATTTCATTAAAACATAGCTCTCACATTTAAACGCTCACGTTTTCTTCAAGAAAAGAAAAGGAGAGAACGTAGATCGAGTGCAAGGCCGATCCCCTGACACCAAGCGATGCCAATCCCCCTTGTGATGCTCAAAGCCGAGCCCATAGGAACTACTCTAATCATATTCATGTTTCCTATAAATCTGATAACTTTTATGCTCCTAAAATACTGTTTATAATGATTTTTATAGAAATTAGTACCTGAGTTCTAACAATACAAATATCACATGAAATTTAGTTCAAGAATGGTGCGAATAAAATATAAGATTGATAGGATTTAGGGGAGTTTAGTTGCGTATGATACAAAAAACATGATGAACTTCAAAACCTCGCTCTATGCAAAGTGATGTCAGTGGCTTTCAGTCAAAGTCAAACATACTCACATTTTAGATGTCAGAAAATGGGATGGGATGCTATGCTTTACTTCATTATGTGGTCCACTTGTATTTTACACTTAAATGCTAAAAGATATGCATATCACTCTTCTAATTATGTTCCCATATTTTAAGTAAGTATTTATTTTTTATTTTATACGTTTTAAAATAAGAATTTTCTAACTTGTGTCATGGAGGCATGGTTTTAGAAACATTAATTGAACATAATTATTTCCTAAAATAAATTCATTTCCATGTAAAGTATTATTAAACCTGGAAAATAAAAGAGATTTTAGAAATTAATAATATCTACATACATTCAAATATGGTAATAATGGTTCATTAAATGTATTAAACATATACCACCATGACACATTGTAGAAAATCCCTTTAAAATAAATGCCTATTTTTTACCAAAAAATAAGCTATGATACCATTAAAAACCCAGCCCTAAGAGGAGGCCGAGCCAAAGCAACAAACTATATATACAAGGATCCAAACAGAAGTCAAAACAAGACGAACCCACGAAACTAAATACAATTACAAAATATATCAAAGGGCCGAGAGTACAACGAGCAACGATTCAAGTTTTGGTAAAATAAATGTCCATTTTATATTTCAGTTAGTGAAAAAGGATTTTAGTGAGTAAAAATGATATTTGATTAGTAGAGAATGTAGTTAGTAAAAAATGTTAGTACTTTGTGCAAAATGAAAGTAAACATTTATTATAAAACGAAAAAAATATTTAGCACATAATTTTTTTAACAAAAGTAATTATGTAATAGTGAAAACCTAACCAGAAACTAGGAAATAGTTTAGCAATCGAAGAAAAATAGTTTAGCATCCTTTGAGATAAGGCTCTCCCATGGTTGTTAAGATCCCGATTTTGATCGTAGGATCTTACAATTTTACGATACTGCAAAGAAAAAACGATCCAGATCCTACATAGGATCTTTGCAAGCTTAGGATCTTATAGAATCCCGATCTTAACCATAGGATCTTAAGATCTACTCCGATCCGATCTTACATTTTTTCTCGAACTTCAAACTAAAAAACTACAAATTTATGGTTTGTGTTTCGTAGAATTTTAAAAACATGTTAATTTTCTTAAACATTTCATAATCATAATTTAGGACAATATTTCTATAAAACATTCATTTAACTTTGAAACATTCATATAATTTTGTGTTGATGATATATAATAATTTGTAGATTTATATAATATCACAAAGACTGTTAAGACAATGACATTATAGTAGGATCTTACGATCCCGATCCGACTTTACGATCTCGATCTTGCAAAGACGAAAATGATCCAAAGTAGGATCCCTATCTTGAAAACCTCTCTCCTACCAAATAATTTTGGTTCAGTTGGTACTTACTTTTAAAAAATCGTTAATTGAAAATATTTGTGGATAAAAGGTTAAGAGTTCGAGTCTCGGCTTTTGTCTACTACAATTACTGCCTCACTGGGACAGAAGAGTTGCCAGAGATATTTCTTGTGGGATGAACAATGGCTTGTGCCAAAAGACACCCAGAGTCAGAGTGTTCTCGTCAATTCACATTTTTTATGTATAGGGCCTTCCTTTAATATTTTATATAAACAAAACGATGTCGTTCTTGAATACCCGAGGATCCAAATATCTTCATTAACCGGAATATGGAAAACTGGTCGAATGAATATCGAATCACACGTTGTACACTCGGTTAAGCTTGAGAGAGTAAAAGAGAGGAAGACTAGTTTTCACAATTTTCAAATTTTATAAAGAAAAATAAATGGGAGGGAAAGTGAAGTTACAAGCCTTAACCTTCTCATAAGATGGGAAGAGATATTTATAGGAGGATTAGCATCCTTCCTTTATTTCTAACTAATTGCTAATTAGTCCTTAGACTTTGATATGTAAGCTTATTTAAACTCTAGCTTACATATCCTTATTACAAATACTATTTCTACTTCATAAAATAAAGCTAAACATTACATAATTAATAAAACCAGTTAAAGTATCATAATCGACATTTTTACAACTCTAACAATCTCCCCCTAAGGGTCTATTATACTAGGTGATCCCTTCTTGATCCAAGTGGTCTTCCATTCACATACATCTCCCAACGTCTCATATGATCTCGATGCTTCAAACATTCTCTAATGTCTTCTTCATAGAATTGTAAGTATTCAACATCAGCATCACTGGGACTTGGGTCAACATATCCATACTTTACATCTTTGGAATGCTTTTCTAATCCTTTCAAAACCCCTTGCATCACAAAACTTATGAATTTCTTTATGAATCATCACTCTCTTTTCCTTCTTGTTATTCTCGTATATCATACCAACAACAGGTTCAGAGGTGATGGTGAATAATTCTTCTTTCTTAATGCCGGGGAATGTGATTGTTAATGCAGTGAGATTGAATTTTGCTGGTAGCTCTCCATGCCAAGCTGGAAATCATAAACTCTTTCCCAGATGACGATAGCTCTGATAAAAACAACCAATGATTCTAATAACCCAGTTTCTCTGTAATCCTTCACTTTATCATTAATGCACAACAAATACATATCTTCAATGTCATTCTTGTTGAGATACTTATAGTCTGGTTCGGTGATTGGATGAATCTTTCTATTAGCTCTTCTCACTATGATCTCTGTTATGAACTTGTGTTTATGACCCAATTCATATGTTGTTCTGATGATTTCAACAATCTTTGACTCTGAGTAAACTTCATGAGGATTGTCTTTCACATGTTTTTGACTTCTAATGTGATCTTTCTTTCCCCGTATATTCTTCTAATGTTCAACACCATATCGAGCATAAACATTAAACTTTCTAAGATGTTTAATTACCCATCTTGAAGTTCGTTCTTCAATATCATCATCAGAAAATGGAACAGCAGGATACTTGTGTAATGATAAAATATACTTCTTTGGACCTAAGTTTCAAGTAGAATAGGTCTTGATTCAACAGAGTCATTGGTGGAACTTTTGGATCTTTTTGACAACTATGAACAACTGGGGCTTTCTTCTTTGGAGTTGATAGAATCAACCTTTATTTCCTGCTTTCCTAGACAATGTGACTCTTGAGATAGTTTTGCATTTGATCAACATGATACTGATGCACTTCTCCTGAATCGCATCTTTATCTCAACATCTCATCTACAGCCTTTTGCAGTTTAGCTTCATCAATCTCTCCTGACATCTCTTCTAATAGTTCTTGTGATACTTTATCATCAGGGACTTCATCATCATCTGTTCCAACATCTTCCATCCAGG
>BQNB010059695.1:0-37219 GCA_026074375.1 Tanacetum coccineum | reverse complement strand
AATGCACGACTGGTCTTTAAGAAACTCCTCCTGAGAATTAAAGGTACTCGGGGGTCTGGTTCAAAGTCTATGACCACGAAATCTGCTAGAAACTAGAACTATCCCACCGTTACATAGACATCTAGTGTCATGCAAGTCGGGGTTAGTTTGGGAAGAGAGAGATTTTTCCATACGGAATATGGCATAAGATTAATGCTTGCGCTAAGATCGGCCAAGGCGTTGCATATATTAAGCTCGGTCCCGAAGAATTCACATGGAATAAGAATCTAGCCATTCCACTCAACTTTTCTTTGTTTCTGATTAAGGTTTTTAGAGTCGAGGCAAATTTTGGCATAAGAATCAAAGCATCCGTTAAGCTAATTTCGAAACTCAAATCTTTAAAGATTTTGTAGAATTTCTCAATTTGATCGTTAGCTTTTTCACAACGCCTTTCATCATTACGTCTCGAAGGATACGGAATTGACGGTTTTAAGTTAGGCATCGGAGCACTAATGGGAGCAACAGCGGGCTCAGAATTTGGTATTTGAGGTCAAACTTGGACAACCAGAGGTTGGACGTCTTTGGTACTTCCGTTATTAGTAGGAGGCACCGTGTCCTTTGTCACATCGGTTTCACGTTCCACTACTTTAGGAGGAGAAGAAGTAGTAGGAATCGTGGGTCCTTGATAAGCAACACCGCTTCGAGTGGTAATACCTTTCAAATCTACCTTCGGGTTAGTAATGGTATTACTAGAGAGTGTACCCGAACCTGAAGTAGAAGCGGTATTGGAATTTACGAATTTGGAAAACATGTCCGTTAAATTGGTCATTTGATTTTGCAAGTTTTGGTTTTGGTCTTACATGTTTCTCATCACTGCATCATTAGCTTTGACGTAGCTTTCAAAATCAGTCTTTGTCACACCTTGTGTTTGAGGAGGCGGAGCTTGGTAAGGTGGAGCTTGGTGAACCGGGGGTTGATTAATCGGGGGTCGATAAATTTGGCTTTAGTTGTATTTATTCCCCTGGTTTTGGTTGTAACGGTTTTGGTTATTTCCTTGGTTTTGTTGAACGGGGGGAAAACCGGGAGGTCGAATTTGATTAGTAATCGGGGCTCGGTAACCGGTATTTCCTTGATTGAAATTAGCTGCGGCGGCTTGGGAAACATATTCTTGAATATTGTCACGATAAACGTTGCCATCGGTGGCAGGACAATTTCGGTAAGAATGAGCACCACCGCAAGTAACACAACTTTCCTCGACCGCTTTCACGGGAGCGGGAGCTTGGGTTTGGTTTTTCTAATCGAGAAGTAAGGCTTTCACCATATCTTTAAGTTCGGAAACACCGGGAGAAATACCGAGGGTAGAACTGCTCACACTCACTTTGGCAACAACCGATTTGTTACATGAATTACGAACTTTGGATTTGCTCTCGATGATTCTTAGGCAATCACGGGGCATTTTATCCAAAAAGTTACCACCCGCGGCGGAATTCAACGAATCTTGATCATTAGAGTTCAAAGCATTATAGAAAGTATCGAGTTGATGTAATTTCGAAAATCTATGATGTGGGCATGCCCAAGAAGATTATTGATCGTTCTATGACCTCGTAAAAAGTTCATCAAAACGTTGTCGAAAACTCGAGATTTCCATTGAAGATATGTTGTTTTGGAAGGAGACGGAATTTTGATGATGATTTCGGAAACAAGATCATCCCATGTAAGAATCGATCGAGGGGGTTCTTTTTCAAGCCAAATCCGGGCGGCACCCTCGAGAGAAAATAGGAAAAGCATAAGCTTTACCGACGTACTCGGGACGTTCGGGAACTTCATCGTAGAAGTGATCTTGTTGAAATAACGGATGTGAGCATGAGGGTCTTCTTTGTCATGTCCGAAGAATTGTTTGTTTTGAACGAGGGTAAGCAAACCGTGCTTAAGCTCAAAGTTGTCCGCGGTGATTTCGGGCACAACGATGGCATCCTCGTAACCCACGGTGGGTGCTTCGAGCAATTGAGCCATAGTACGATTATCGTCCATCGTAACTACGGGAGGAGCTTGATTTTCAATTGGTTCCACAAGATTGAATGGTTCAACAAAAGTCGGATTGACTTGTTGTTGTTGACGGTTAGAATTACGAGATTGAGAACGAGTGCGCATGCACTAAAATGTAAAAAGAAAATTTATACTAATTTTTTTTGGTTTTTTATTTTTTTGATTTTTTTGGTTTTTCAACAATGTATTCACAATAAATTTTAAATACGGACAATGAGATAAGACACTTAAACCTAATAATCAACTCGCTTCTCGGTAACTCTTCGAAGAAAAACGCACAAAGGAGTTTGTTTAACTTTCAAAGGTGAGCCGTACCTCGCGAGAGACACAAAAGGTAAGTTTTTGATCTTTGGTTCGGGAACTTATTAATGGATAATACTTCAGTTGAAAGTATTATATGTTGGTGTTCTTTTACCAACTTGGTAAAAAAAATTAATTTCTTTTTATGGACAATGTTTTTAAATTTTTGATTTTTTTCTCTTTTTTTTAATATTATATATATACTAATAAAAGAAAAATCTTTTTGTATTTTTTTTATAAAAATAAACAAAATAACTTCACACGGAAGGATCTTCAAACAAAAATTGTCAAACGGCTTCAACAATCGTAAGCAATCCTCCCCGGCAGCGGCGCCAAAAACTGATCGATTTTGATCACACCTTTTAAAGTATATATATAAATATAAATATAAAATATACTTATAAATATAGGGTAAGAATCAAAAAAATCACAATTATAGTAATCCGGGAGTATGATTCCCGGGTCGTTTCCCCAACGAGGAATGCAATTGAAAGCCGAGAGTCGTTTTGAGAATTGATGCTTGAATGGAACAAGATTTAGATTAGTTTTCTAAAACTACGGGAAAATTAAGGCAAAAACTTAAAAAAAACAATAAAGGTAAGACAAATTTTAACTAAAAACGCAAAACGGGACCTAAAAACCCTAAATTATCAATTTAAGTCCTAAAATGATCTTTTTGGTTTTTATAAGTCTTAATTGACTAAAAAGCTAAAACAAAAAAAACTAGACTAAAAAAGAAGGTGATTAGAGCTTGAAAATACTAAAAACGTGAATGTGATTCAATCCCGTTCTTTAAAAAACAAGATTTTGCAATTTAAACCCTACGAAAGCAAATCTAATTTTTCTAGGTTCTAAATGTAAAAAAAATTTCTAAAAAAAATATATTTTTTTGACTTTTTTATAATTTTTATTGAATTAAAAATGATTTTAATGAAATTAAATGTTTAAAAATACTAAACTATTTATAAAAAAACTAGAAAAATCATGAAAAGTAGCTTGAACAGTGAGGAATCTAGGAAAAATAAGCTTGTGAAAACAGCTTATCGAATAAGCTGTGAAATAAGCTAAAAACAGCTTATAAACTAAAAATGGTAAAACGTGTATAAAGATTTAATTTGGCTGAGTAAAATCGAAAAAGACCCCAGGGCAAGTGGTAGAGTGTGTGTTGTGTAAAACGTTTGGTGATAAGGGTAGAGGTCCCGGGTTCGAGTCTTGCTCACCTGGGACTTCCCCTAATCCCAAACGTTTTTGTTTTCTATTTTTTTTACAACTTTTTAGAAAACTTAAAAATAAGCACTTTTTACAAAGACACTTTTTTTATAAAACACAAATAAGCACTAAAATAAGCTAAGAAAGATGACAGATTGGCTTATATGACTAAAGGGCTAAACTGTTAACCTTTATCTAAACTAAATAAGCTAATGAAGGGCAATAAAGCTGAGAACAACTAAAAGGCTACACTTAATAAGCATGAGCAAACAAAAATAAGCAAAGAGTTTAAGCTAAATTAAGCTAAAAAGGACAGAAATCTTAAAAAGCTATAACACTTAAATTTTTTAAAGCTAAACTGCAAATAAGCTCAAATAAGCCCTAGACTAAAAGAAATAAGCTAAATTGGACTAAACCTAACCTAATAAGCTGAACTACACCTAAATAAGCAGAAGCAATAAGCAGATAAGCTTAAATAAGCTAAAAAGCAATTTGGCAAAAAAACTAGTAACAAACAACCTAAAGGGGCACCTTTGGGCTTAAAAATAAGCAACAAAATGGATCCTTATGGGTTAAGGGCTTATATGCCCTTAAAGCTTGAACAATAAGCTTTAATAATCAGTAAACTCATTAGAGTTTGAAACAAGGATAAGCCAAGAAAAGTGCTTATGAAAAAGCTGCAAACTCAGACTTCAACACTTAGAAAAAAAATTCAAATCTTTGCAAAACACAAATTTTGAGCTTAAAAATAAGCAAACAAACAGATCCTTATGGCTTTAAAACCTCAAAACAGATTAAGCTCTTACCTCAAAGAACAAATAACAAGAATCAAAAGAGAGTTTGAAAGTAAGGATAAGCCACAATAATCAAATAAAAAAGTTGTTTCTTCTTTTTAGGACACTTAACAAAAATTTGACAGTTTTTAGCAAATCACAAAACAAACTTGCAGGCCTAAGGTTTTTTTATACTAATCTTGTTTTAACACTTGCATAAACACATAAACATCAAACTTTTCATAAGATTAAAAAGCATGATCAAATAAGCAGAGATAATAAGCTATAAACTCACAGATTCAAACAACACTTTCTTAAAACCTTAATTTTGAGTTTTAATACTTAAAAACTTTTAACAACTGAACTTTATGATGATTTCAAGTTAAACTAAGGTGACCCAAAAGACTTAATTTAATTTGACCTTCAAAATCAGTTAAACCAAACACCCCTTTAAAAACTAATTTTAACTTTTTAACTTGATTCAAACTGTTTTAAGCTAAAACTTTTAAAAACCAGATGTTAACTAAGACTACTAAGCAATATTAAGCATATATCAACAACAAATAAGCACTTAAATAAGCTGAAACAGGATATGCTATATTTAAGCTAATTTAAGACAGATTTAAAGAAAACTTGAACTAATGATTTTAAAACTACAACCTAAGTTAAATAAGCCTCAAACATCATTAATAAGCATAGATAAGCAGTAAATAAGCACAAATAAGTAGTTCTACAGTAGATAAGCTAAAAATGAAAAATGAAGACTTATAAAAGCCCTTGCTTAAACAGGGCAAACAAGTGCTCTTAGAGCTATTCTACAAGCTCTAACTTGTTAGAAACAAGCTAGTAAAACCCATAATCTCTTCCATTGTAAGCTTATCATCCATTTGAGCTTTTTGAGTGATTTTTGGTGAACTAGGACTTAAGCTTTATAAGTTATGGAAAAAACTTGCAATGCTTAAGTTAACAGCTTAAGAAAGTTGTAAAAAGAGCTTTTGTGAGCTTGTGAAACAGTTTTAAAACATAATAAATCTTAACTTAGAAATAGGATTATAACATAAAAACTCAATTTTTCATTAAACTTTATAAATCGGTACAAGGCTTAAAAAGATTACAATAAACTAAAAAACATTCAAAATATAATCTGAAAACTAAAAGCTAGATAAAAAGACTAAGTGCCTCATTCGGGCTTACAAGGAACCTATAAATACTAGAGCTAAGAAGATACTAGGTTGTGTGTTACGTTGCTGAGAGGGATCATAGCTGTGTTTCTTGTGTGTGAGAGGTCACAAAGCAATCCTAGCCATCCAATTTGAGTAGTGTCCAAGTCATATAATCATAGCACTTCATCTTTTTGTCTTGATTCCTTAATGAATAAGGATGCAAAGGATTGCCAAAGTGGCAAAAAGGGGAGGCATAAGGTCGACAAGGGTGAGAAGAAAGGGGAACAGTACATCTGGTTTTTGGCGGGTTGTGAGGATAGGGTAACTGAAAGGGATGTACAGTGTTCTCGCAATTTTTAAAGTTTGGGAAATGGGCAAAATAAGCCTCTGAAAGTGTATAACTGAATTACAGGGATGGTACTTAAGTTGTGCAACTTAGGTCCTTGAGGTTTGGGAATGGTTTGCACCGTTAGTCCTTAAAGGACTAACGGGGGTGTTATAAAGGGGGTAAACTATGAACGGGGTTATAAGGTGTTGGTGTTGGGCTCATTGTTGTTGGGCCGAGTATAAAAATAAATGGTTTGGGCTTTTTATTAAGGTTAAGGGTTATAAAGATATAAGTGGGTTTACCTGGGCCCACTAGGTGGGTACAGGTGGGCCCACTTTTAGCAATTTAGGTTTTCGGGTTCGATTTTTGATGCTCTTTCCAAATCTACTTCCCGGGGTTGACTTTGACTTTTCTTTCACGCTCTTTCTGTTCTCGTGCTCGGTTTTGTCATTTTGGCTTCAATTTTTATCCTTTTCTTGAATATCTGTTACATGCATAATACAAATGCAAAACATACAAATACAATGTATTTTTGGTACATTTTTGGTCATTTAAGTCCGGTTTTAGTGGTTAAAGGTATGTGTAATTAAACGCATACCATTTCACTAACAGGATGTCACTCTTGTCCTTCTTAATGAACAAAGTCTTATCAATGGTGCCTCTTCTAAATCCATTTTCCAAAAGGTAGGTAGATAGGGTCTCATACCAGGCTCTAGGAGCTTGATGTAGACCATATAAAGCTTTTTCTACCTTATAGACTTTATTAGGGAAATGTGGATCTTCAAAACCAGGAGGTTGGCAAACATATACCTCCTCTTCAATAGTACCATATAAGAAGGCACTCTTTACATCCATCTGGTACACAATGAACCCCATATATGATGCATAGGCCAAAAATAACTTGATTGCTTCTATCCTAGCAACAAGAGAGCAAAACCATATCCATAATCAATGCCTTCTTCTTGGTGTAACCTTTGCAACCAGTCTTGCCTTGTTTTAACAATAAGTTTCTCTCTTATCTTTCTTGTTCTGATACCTATCTTGTTTCTAATGCCCTCTTGCCAGAAGGTAGATCAACCAGTGTCAAACCTTCTAAAGTTCAAAATTTGTAAAAGCTCATCTGCATTCTTTTATCCTCTTGGATTCTTTCTAGAGCTTGAATCACCTTCTTGGGTTCCTTTTAAGAGAGAAAATAGGCAAACAAGCAGTTTCAATAATCTTTATGATTTGTTCTTCTCTGCTTGTTAATGTAGCTTACCAAACAATGTTCTTTAAGATTTTATTGCGACATTCTTCTTGTTAGTGGAGCTGAGTGCAAGTCTCTAATGATCTGGTTTTTAGTATGATCCTTGTCAATTCTAGTTGTGGGAATAGGACTGACATTCATTGTTATTTCCAAGTTGTTGAGGTCAGCTTCTGCACCCACGTCTTCATCATCATAAGCATTACCAAAAATTCCAGTATCATCAATTAAAAACACATTTGGAACATGTGGAAGAGCAAATGCATTTTTAAAAGGAGAAAATTGTTCAAATAGATGATCTTCAAATGCATTAGAAGCTTTAGCAGCATTAACTGGTGATGATGGATCGTCATTAGTAAAAGATGATCCAGCAACACTAACAGATGTAGCAACAGTATTAAAACTATTAGTACTGTTAGTCTACTTTTCCTGTTGAATTAACCTTTTAAACTCACTTATTGTGCCTTGTTCATCCTCCTCACCTTTATTAGAAGATCCACTTTCATCCACTTCTGTAGGCTTCATACCAACATCTTCTTCACTATCCTTAGGACCTTGAGAGATTAATAGATCAGTTGTGCAGAAAGGTATTAGGATGTACTCTTGTTCAGGTTCTGACTTCTTTTTAGCTTGACCTGCAACAATATTATCTCTAGTTTCTGCAATACCATTAGTTTGATTTCATGTAACAACTGGCACATAGTTCATATATATTGTCAAAGAATCAACATCAAAAAGCCAGTCTGGTCCATTTCCTGTCACATTAGGTGCATTTTCAAGAAATCTAATGTTTAAGGTCTCTTTAACTATCATGGTCCTCTTGTTAAATACTCTCATAGCCTTGCTAACCACAGAGTACCCAACAAAAAATCCCTCATCAGCTTTTCCATCAAACTTGCCTAGATGATCCCTGGTATTTAAGATGGTAACAGGACACCTAAAAGGTTTCATGAAGTCTATCAATGGGGTTCTTCCATGAATAATTTCATAAGGTGTCTTGGTATGAGGCTTAATGACTAAGACCCTATTTAGCACATAGCAAGCAGTATTAACTGCTTCAACCCAAAAGGTGGTTGGCAACTTAGAGTCAACTAACGTAGTTCTTGCAGCCTCTATCAGTGTTCTATTCCTCCTCTCAGCAATACCATTATGCTGAGGAGTCCTATCAATACTGAATTCCCTCTTAATACCCTTTATTTCACAGAACTAATTCATTACACTATTTTTGAACTCAGTTCCATTGTCACTTCTAATAAATTTTACTTTGTAGTCTAGTTGATTTTCTATGTCAGTTATGAAGGTCTTTAATATCCCACTAGTTTAATCCTTAGTGGCCAAAAAGAATACCCAAGAAAATCTACTAAAGTCATCAGTGACAACTAGGCAATAAGACTTTTTCATTAAACTCTTAACATTTATAGGACCAAATAGGTCCATATGAAGCATATGTAAGGGTTTGCTGATAGAGTTCACAAGTTTGCCCTTACAGGAGGCTTTATGTTACTTTCCTTTTTGACAAGCAATACAAGAATGGTCATTTTCAAAAATATTTGAAGGCAAACCTCTAACAAGGTTTCCCCTCATAAGTTAATTCACGTTTTTAAAGTTTATGTGACCAAGCCTCCTATGTCATAAATTGGATTCATCAATTGTAGCCTTAGCAAAGAGGCAAGTTAAACCTTTAGTGGGAACAACACTCTCAGCAATTGTAAATGTTATCCTTTCTTGGAACTCTTAGCAAGACTTGACTTTCATCAAGTAGCTTAAAGTCAGAAGATAAGACAAGACATTCAGTGTCAGTAAAAAGAACATTATTCTTTTTGTCACAAATTTAGATGAGGTTATAAGAAATGAGAAGAAGGCTTAAAAAGAAGGTAGGTACTTCAAGTATATAAGTTGAAGGTATGAGAAGAGGACCTTAAGGTTGAGGGTGAATTTGAAGTGGATGAGGTAAAGTATTTGGAGTACGAATGAACCCATCATCATATTTGACAATCCCAATCATCTACCTAAAAAGGTGAGCTTGCATCACATCTATTGAAGTCTTCTATCATCATGTTTAAACCAGACTCCATTACTATTTAAAACCGACATAGAATCTCCTAGCTCCCCCTATGCTCATTGCATCCCAATGATAATTACATTCCTGTATAATTCACTTTAAAACGGATCCATGGATCAAATAAATAACCATCGAAGCTTAAGAAGTTTGATGCAATTAAATGATAGGACAAGCTTGGCAAGTGCTCCCCTTCAGTGTATCTCCCCCTTGTTTGGAGGCACCAAGGAATCAAGATATGTTGTGCTACAAAACAAAGTTTAGTAAATAAGTGCAAATATACATATAGCAAAACAAATATCTTGGGAACTAACATGCACTTTTAGGTTTTTATTATTCAAAAGTATGACACTTTGGAAAAGTAAGAAAAAACTAACATCAGAATCATTATTTTAAAAATAACTAAATGATGAAATAAAAAGAATCAAGACTTAATGCTTACGGAGAAGATTAGACCGACTTTTAATAAACGAGAAGGATTCGTTTATTGATTGAGGCAAAAAAACATTATGAAATGACCTTGTTAAAGTAGACGAATGATACTTAATATCTTGGAAAAAAGTATTCAATATATATATATATAATATATATAATATTAAATATATAATAATATATATATTATAATATATATAGTTGGGGTAAAATAAAAAAGTTCTTATAACAAAAAGGATAAGATAACACTATAGGCTGTCATGTGTCCCCTCCCCACCCCTCCTTTTTTTAACTAAAAAGGGTGTTTTTGTCATTTCAAACATAGGGTGTATAAACTATATTTTCTCTTTTTTTCGGTGTAAACTTCATATCTCCTCACAAGACACACATACTCTGCCGTATTGTTCTTCACCGGTGAACCTCTTTTCCACCAGTCTTCTCTCAGTAGCTCCACCGTGATATCCACCATCTTCTCCAGTAGTCTCCACCGTGATATCCACCATCTGCTCTACCGTGTTCTCCACTGTGATTTTGAGGTGTTGATCGAGCGTTCATCGTCAACGCATAATGAGTGTTCACCATCAACAACTACTTCATCATCAACGAATAATGATAGTAAGATCTTAATCTTTTGTTAATTTTTTTTGCTAATATAGTTTATGTGATTTCGAATATTTAATTGTAATTATTCAATATGTTTTTTGAAATTGTTAGTGTCTTTAAGTTGATACGTAGCTGTACTAAAATATGTATTCGGTAAATTTTTTGTTTAAGAAAAAAACTAAATATAAAACGGTATAGGAAACCTGCAACATCAAGTGTTTGATGAAATGTGTACTATAGCTGCACCACAACAATTCTACAAACTGCTTAAGTGATGTGCTAAACAATGCACTGTAATGCAGTAGAATTAAGTAATGTGCTAAACAATGCACTGTAATGCAGTAGAATTAAGTCTATGATGTTGAGTTTTTATATTTTGTGGTTTAAACCACATTAAGTGATGTGCTAGAAAATGCACTGTAATGCAGTCCAATCATAGTGATATAATGCACTACGATTAAAGCTATAATGCAGTAGACCTAAAACTATAATGTAGTAGAACATAATTTATAATGCCCTAGGATTAAACCTATGATATAAGTTATACAGAACAAATGTGAAGATGCAGTAGATTATAAGTATCAATGCACTAAGAAAAATGAAAAAAAACAGTTTACTCACCAAGGTTAAACTATTATTCACAAGGATTATAATGTACTATGATTAAGCTATTATGTAAGTATAACAGTAAATGATAATGCACTAGTATTAACCTATAATGTAATCAATGTAGTGAACATAAATTAAAATGCACCATAATTAAAAAATTATAAATGAAGTATAACAAAAACTTTGAAGCCTGGATTAAACCTATATGCTTTAATTTTATGATTAAATATAAGAGTGTGATGCACCAAATATAAGTCTATGATGCACTCGCTCTAAGGTTTTCATTCTTTGAATAACATGCTTCTGTTTGATGTATGTTACAAGCTGACCCAGTTGATTTATTCTTGTACTACACCGTAGAACAATATTGTTTAGTGCATAATAGTTAACGAATGCAGAAGAGCCATGGAAACATGTTTTTCATATCGTTACAGATAAGATGAATCTTGCGTGCAATGAAGGTTTGGTTTAAAAAATATTCTTTTAGTAGAAGTCAGAGTTTGATAAGAGAGTAAAAGCAGTTGAAGAATGATTTCATGTTTCAATTTTCTGCCATCAATAAAAATGGAACTGACATTACTTTCCTTACCTAAATTTCAGCATGCAGCCTACCTAGCAAAAGCTCAAGGACTCCGCTTAATTGATACAGTGATGGATGTCTTGAACAAATCTAGCTATAATAGAGCTTTTTTGTACGAAATTTGATTGTTTACAATTGCTACAGCCTGGTGAAATGGCATGCCCTATTGATCCATAGATTGTGGTTCTAGATAAAGGCAAGTATGTTGATCAGCAGACACTGAAACATCAAGAGAACCCTAAGGTAAATTTAATTTACAATTATTTTCTATTGTGACTTAATTTCAAGTCTATAGCATTAAATCAATATCTTTCTCCGCTGTTGTTACAAAATGAAGGATGTGCCAACTCGGGAGCTACGAAGGAACATGCTTTAATCTGTTGACAGATATATTGTACAAACGATTGTGCCTGGTACAAGACTGACTATAATGGGAATCTATAGCATATTTCAAGCGGCCAAGTCATCTACATCGTAATACTTCTTATGTCATCAATTCAACTTAGACATTTAACTTTTTTATGCATTATGAGTATCGCTGAATCTCTAGGCAGTTTCATGTTTGTCCATAAACAAATCAGCAGTTGCAGTTAGACAACCACATATAAGAGTTGTAGGAATAGAAGAGACAAATGAAGCAACTCGTGGTCCTGCCAATTTTACAATAGAAGAGGTGTTTTAACTAGCTTGTCACAAAATTTTCATATGTATGTTGTTGGTTATTAATAACTGTACACTTTATTTAGTAATTCAATTGATTTGTTTATATACTTTACTAAGGTTTTTGTGTTTTTTTAATGTCTAATGCAGTAGGTTTTGTACTGTCATGCATTAGGTTTTGTACTGTCATGCAGTAGATTTTGTACTGTCATGTAGTAGGTTTTGCATTGTCATGCAGTTGATTTTGCACTGTTATATACTGTAATGCACTAACAAATAATTTTGTAATTTAATATAATATTAAATAACAGTAATGCAGTAGCGTATAACTATAATGCAGTTAAAAATGTAATGTATTACAGTTTTTAACTACATTACATTTTTATATTCATTATTGCTTATTTCTACTGCATTACATGTATATTCTATTGCATCTCAGTTATATGTAAAATATAAGAATGCAATACAGTAGAATATAACTGCAATACATTATAACTGTTCTGCAGAATAACTATAATGCAGTAGAATATAATATTGTAATGTAGTATAATGCAGTAGATTTATACATCGTGAGGCATTAGATTTTAAATTCAACTTTTTCCTATATAATAACACAATTTGGTAAGTACTTTTACGTTCCATCAGTACTAACATAATTCCCATACTATGAACATTTCATCTATCATTTTTAAATAAGCCAAGCAAAAAATTAGAGCTTTCACTAAGCTTTTAAGCAAAATTTTGAAGTTTTATATCAGCCGCTCAAAACATCTAAGATATTGGTATTAAGTGACCAACTAGGATCACAGAGTTATTCTCAACGTCAAAGTATATAGTATTGAACAAATAAAAGCATCCAGCATCTAGGAAGTTTAATAAAAAGTGGAGGTCACTTTTGCATTGTTATTTAAAAATGATGCTCCTTCCGCTACTGTTATTTTTAAATGTGTTGGAACACTGGTATGTTTGTCATCTGTTCCTACAACAATTAGGGTTGGAACCAACACCTATTGCAAGTTCCTTCTTAATCACAGTGACAACAATGTGAAACTTATTGTGCTTGATCATGGTTGATATAATAATGGACGTCCTCGGCGCACTCTCAAGCCCAAATCATGATATTAGGAGGAAAACACTTGCTATTGTTCTTGATCTTATCACTCCTCAGAACATCAATGAAGTTGTTCTTACTTCGAAGAGGGAAGTGGTTAAAACTCAAACCCGAGAGTTGGAGAAAGATGGGGAATACCGCCAAATGCTTATACAAGCTATTCATTCTTGTGCAGTCAAGTTCCCTGAAGTTGTAGGCACTGTTTTACATATGTTAACGGATTTCTTGGGCGACAGTAATGTTGCTTCAGCAATGGATGTAATTTTTTGGTGAGGGAGATTATTGAATCAAATCCAAAGTTGCGAGTCTCTATACAAACCTACTGCATCAATATTTAAATAAACTTACTACATCAGTTGCATTATAATTTCAAATAAACATATTGCATCAGTCTTTATATAAACCTACTACATCAGTATCCAATCTTGATCTACCGTATCACAATTTATAATTAAGTGCATCAATCATAAACATACACATACATCAGAAATCTGGAACTACCGCATCACAGTTTATAATTAAGTGCATCAATCATAAACATACACATACAAACACTCTTCAACATACACATACAAACAACGTAAGTAAAATACTACATTATAATTCATGCCTATGAACAACGTAAGTAATCTATTGCATTATAATTCATTTCCTACCATATCAAAGACAAAATGAGGCAAGCAAAATCAATTTCGTTAAACACGCCAAGCCACATTTACACTAAATCATTCCTATGAACAAAGAAAGTAATCTAATGCATTACAATGCATTTCCTACCACATCAAAGACAAAAGGAGGCAAGCAAAATCAATTTCGTTAAACACGCCAAGCCACATTTACACTAAATCGCTCCTATGAACAAAGAAAGTAATCTACTGCATTACAATGCATTTCCTACCACATCACAGACAAAAAGAGGCAAGCAAAATCAATTTCGTTAAACACGCCAAGCCACATTTACACTAAATCATTCCTATGAACAAAGAAAGTAATCTACTGCATTACAATGCATTTCCTACCACATCACAGACAAAAAGAGGCAAGCAAAATCAATTTTGTTAAACACGTCAAGCCATATTCACACTAAATCATAATTACTCAGAAGAACAAAGAAAGTAATCAAATGCATTACAATGCATTTCCTACCACATCAAAGACAAAAGGAGGCAAGCAAAATCAATTTCGTTAAACACGCCAAGCCACATTTACACTAAATCGCTCCTATGAACAAAAAAAGTAATCTACTCCATTACAATGCATTTCCTACCACATCAAAGACAAAAGGAGGCAAGCAAAATTAATTTCGTTAAACATGCCAAGCCACATTTACACTAAATTGTTCCTATGAACAAAGAAAGTAATCTACTGCATTACAATGCATTTCCTACCACATCATAGACAAAAAGAGGCAAGCAAAATCAATTTTGTTAAACACGCCAAGCCGCATTTACACTAAATCATTCCTATGAACAAATAAAGTAATCTACTGCATTACAATGCATTTCCTACCACATCACAGACAAAAAGGATGCAAGCAAAATCAATTTCTTTAAACGCGCCAAGCCACATTGACACTAAATCGTTCGTATGAACAAAGAAAGTAATCTAATGCATTTCCTACCACATCAAAGACAAACGGAGGCAAGCAAAATTAATTTCGTTAAACACGCCAAGCCACATTTATACCAAATCATTCCTATGAACAAAGAAAGTAATCTACTGCATTACAATGCATTTCCTACCACATCATAGACAAAAGGAGGCAAGCAAAATCAATTTTGTTAAATACGACAAGCCACGTTTAAACTAAATCATTCATATGAATAAAGAAAGTAATCTACTTCATTACAATGCATTTCCTATCACATCAAAGACAAAAGGAGGCAAGCAAAATCAGTTTTGTCAAACATGCCAAGCCACATTTACACTAAATCAATCCTATGAACAAAGAAAGTAATCTACTGCATTACAATGCATTTCCTAACGCATCACAGACAAAAGGAGGCAAGCAAAATCAATTTCGTTAAACACAGACAAGCCAACAATTTTATACTAAATCATTCCTATGAAACAAAAAAAGTAATATACTGCATACAATGCTTTTCCTACCACATCAAAGACAAAAGGAGGCAAGCAATAATCAATTTACGATAACACACAAACACAAGCGCCACATTTACACTAAATCATTACTATGAACAAAGAATGTAATCTACTGCATTACAATGCGTTTCCTACCACATCAGAGACAAAAGGAGGCAAGCAAAATCAATTTCGTTAAACACGCCAAGCCACATTTACAATAAATCATTCCTATGAACAAAGAAAGTAATCTACTGCATTACAATGCATTTCCTACCACATCAAAGACAAAAGGAGGCAAGCAAAATCAATTTCGTTAAACACGACAAGCCACATTTACACTAAATCATTCCTATGAACAAAGAAATTAATCTACTGCATTACAATGCATTTCCTACCACATCACAGACAAAAAGAGCCAAGCAAAATCAATTTCGTTAAACACGCCAAGCCACATTTACACTAAATCATTCCTATGAACAAAGAAAGTAATCTACTGCATTACAATGCATTTCCTACCACATTACAGACAATAGGAGGCAAGAAAAATCTATTTCGTTAAATACGACAAGCCACATTTACACTAAATCATTCCTATGAACAAAGAAAGTAATCTACTGCATTACAATGCATTTCCTACCACATCACAGACAAAAGGAGAAAATCAATTTCGTTAAACACGACAAGCCATATTTACACTAAATCATTCCTATGAACAAAGAAAGAAATATACTGCATTACAATGCATTTTCTACCACATCAAAAACACGGCCACTTTAGTTTAGACATTTTATCAAACACCTTGTATGCAACTTTCTTAAACATGTTTTGTATCTCTTTTTTTCTACATCGATGAAGTAGGTTGCATCACAATCTAACAAAAAAATGATTTTAGTAAGAAAAAAGGTAACGCATTAACAAAATTAGAGATCGTATACCAACTTACAAGGCCTTTTAATATTCGGTAGGTTCGTCTTCGCCATTGTTAGAGATGAAGTGTTAGGAATGAAATCTTTAAGGTTAGAGATGAAGTAGATGCGTGGTAGGTTTTTGAGAGAGAAAGTGTGTAATTTTTTTTGGTGGAAATGAAAAGAATGAGAAACGATGTTGTATTGTCTATCTGAGGTTATGATTTGTAAAATACCTTGTTATACAATTGACCTTGAAGTTTTACTTATTTACAAAAGAGGGACCGCCCTTTTTTTTTGTTTTTTTTGATCTAAGTTTTGATCCAAGGGCTAGGATCTTCTCTTACCCTTTTTATTATAAACATTCTTTTATAATAACCCTACCATATATATATATTCCTACCTATATAAGAGGCAATGCATGAAATAAATCATGCTGACTGGACATGATAAATGTTGACTGTAATGATGACTCAAAGGGCAATATTGTCCACATTTTTTTACCTCTCAAATCAACATGTAAAATTAAGGGCATTATAGTCACTTCAAAATTAAGTATACCCTATTCAAAATTAATATTCAAAACTGATCAAACAATAAACTCACCCCTCCTTGATTTACTCGGCCTTTCCAAAACAAACTCCCTCAAATAACAAAATGCATCTCCTAATCAAATGCAGATTGAGTTCTTTTGGTTGTGATTATCTGGTATTGCTTCGATCATGTATGATCTTCGTACTTGCGGTTAATTATCTCGTATACTATGGATCCCCACTTTTAGTTTTGCATTATTAGGGTTATGTAGATTACTGTAGTATGCAATTGTTCATTCAATCATTTTTTGTGTGTAGATTATTATATCTTCTTCAAACGATTATCCAACCCTAATCCATTAAACAATTGTTTAGTTAATCATTTTTTTGTTGTTGTTCATGTATTAGTGATATTGGCTAATTAATCAAGCTGGAAGTTAGTGATGATACACCAAAGGTACGATTTTTGAATCTATTAAAGCTTGATCATTTTTTTATGTTCATGTATTAGGTTATTTTCAACTCAAATTAAGTATCTATTGAATGTTTGTAGTTCATCGACGATAAAAAAAAGGTACATTTTTTATTTATGAGTAATGGTTTCATTTGAAAATTTTAAAGTTGATTTGTGGTTAGCTGATTATAAAGCTAAAAAAATAAGCTATTCCAAACACCCACCAACCAAATTATGTTGTCATGTTAACTTAATAATATTTAGTAATGTTTAGTGGATTAATTATCAAGATTAAGAGTAATAGGAAATTAAGTGCCTAACTAATTTATTATTCTGTTGTCTCATTTATAAGCTTTATGAAAATTCATTCTCAGATGCAAGTTGATCCAAACCGTGTTGTGAAATGGGTGCCAAGCCATAAGGTCATTACTGCTGCTATTTCTACCTATATAAGAGGCAAGGCTTGAAATAATTCATGCTGATTGGACATGATAAATGCTTATTGTAATGCTGACTCAAAGGGCAATATTGTCCACATTTTTTAACCTCTCAAATTAACATGTAAAATAAAGGGCATTATAGTCACTTCAAATTAAGTATACCCTATTCAAAATTAATATTCAAAACTGGTCAAACAATAAACTCACCACTCCTTAATTTACTCGGCCTTTCCAAAACAAACTCCCTCAAATAACAAAACGCATCTCCTAATCAAATGCAGATTGAGTTTTTTTTGTTGTGATTATCTGGTATTGCTTCGATCATGTATGATCTTCATACTTGCGGTTAATTATCTGGTATACTATGGATCCCCACTTTTAGTTTTGCATTATTAGGGCTATGTAGATTACTATATTATGCAATTGTTCATTCAATCATTTTTTGTGTGTAGATTGTTATATCTTTTTCAAACGATTATCCAACCCTAATCCATTAAACAATTGTTCAGTCAATCATTTTTTTGTTGTTGTTCATGTATTAGTGATATTGGCTAATTAATCAAGCCGAAAGTTAGTGATGATACACCAAAGGTACGATTTTTGGATCTATTAAAGCTTGATCATTTTTTTATGTTCATGTATTAGGTTATTTTCAACTCAAATTAGGTATCTATTGAATGTTTGTAGTTCATCGACGATAAAAAACGTACATTTTTTATTTATGATTAATGGTTTCATTTGAAATTTTTGAAGTTGGTTTGTGGTTAACTGATTATAAAGCTAAAAACTAAGCTATTCCAAACACCCACCAAATTATGTTGTCATGTTAACTTAATAATGTTTAGTAATGTTTGGTGGATTAATTATCAAGATTAAGAGTAACAAGAAATTAAGTGCCTAACTAATTTATTGTTCTGTTGTCTCATTTATAAACTTTATGAAAATTCATTCTCGGATGCAAGTTGATCCAAACCGTGTTGTGAAATGGGTGCCAAGCCACAAGGTCATTACTGCTGCTATTTTTGCATCAGAGAATACTGAGGTATGTAGTTTCACATCCTGTAATTCTATATTCTAGGGTTTTAGCATTTAGTTCATTGCGTAATTACATTACCTATTATTTGAAAATCAGAATAAACGCCTATCAAATTACAGTGGATAATTTAAAATATGCCACATTTTAAAGGCAATACCAAACACCGCTTTTCCTAAGATAATTTACGATAATAAACTTTGAATATATTTCTATGATGCTGAGATGTCTCAGCTAGATGCAACACGCATGATGTATTCACATGCATGTGATTCGTGATTGTGGAATCATACATTTGACGAGTTTAAGCATATAAGTTTTTCCTGATAATAGGCTTATTTTCGAAATGATTGCAGCTGGACAGGTTTATTTTTATGGAACTCAGTTGGACATATGGTTGCATTAGCTTCTAAACTAGAAGAACGCCCCATTTGGCCAGTTGACATATTTAAGGTACTTTATTGATTAACGTTTTCCACTTTAGTTTTCACATCCCTTTATATACTGAAGTGACTAATAATATTTCATTTGAATGTAGGATCTATGAAGGTGTGCTCAAGAAAGGTGAGTTTATAACCAACAGTAATACAAGGATGGAAATCAAAGTAAGTTGTAACTTTTATAGATGACATGTATTATATTGATTAATTAATTAAGAAATTTTGCATTATTTCTGTTTGTTTCTTCTGCTTTTATATGTATTAATTATGAATTTGACTGATTACATGGTGAAGCATTGGTTATGGGATACGACGATATGGGGTGAGTAAGAAAAGTTTCTAATATAAAGATGTGTCGACACTCAACATTTACTTTACACAGATGAATAAAAGCTAAACAATTATTTTGTCATTTCATGTATGAACTTTGGAAGCCGTATCTCCGCAATATGATAGAGGGGGACATAAGAGGAGTTAGTCTAGGCACCAAGAGAAAAGAGAATGTTCTAGCGACTTGCTTACGGCAAATAAGGGCTTCCTTTTAAAGATGTAAGTTGACTTTGATAATCGTCAGAAAATTTACTTGAAGTAGCTTTTGGTATTTGTTTAATATATTCATTCGGAAACCAATAAGGTACTATATTGCTTGCAGTAACTATATCTCTTTAAAATTAGAATAACTAGGTTTTTGCTATTGCTTACACTTCTAAAATGAGTTAATACCTCTTTAATTTATGTGGCACATGTGCATATTTTAGGTTAAGTAGTTGACTTAAAATTATATACTTTGCAGGCCAGGTTAAAAAGGTAAAGCTTTTCGAATCCTTTAAAGTTTTTTTTAAATAGAACCGGTAGAGATGAGCTACAATATAACCAAGGCAGGTTCTGTGGAAATGTGATGGTTGACAAGAATCAGATTTGGTTCATAGGAGAACACATGTATTTTTTTGTTGAATCTTTCATGGTTCATAAAAGTGGGGACATTTTTTCTGCATATAATTCATTTATTTCATGTATAAGCTTCAAATATGCCAGATTGTGCATCAGTTTATGGCATGCCAGGACTCAGATTTTGTTCATTGGAAAAAAATGGTATTTATGAAGAAAAAAATCTTGCATTGTTTATATAAATGAACTTTTAGTTTTTGAATATACAATTACTTTTTCACATGTGTATGGCATTATTGAAGCTTGAGTGATGCTTGGATGTATGCATCATTTTAACGTTGTAACTGTAATATATATACAGTTTTGAGCTTTCTACATGTTCTTTAATTTAGGTATCTGACTACTCAGCTTGATTATGTCACAAAAAGCAATAAATGATAATCTTTTTGTATGCATACAAAAATAGCAGTGACATAATTTAGGTATCTGACTACATGTTTTTTTCACATCTAAGTTATTAGAAGATCGTTTTCTGCCCCATTTAGGTTATAGCTAAAACCCCCTCAAAAACCACTTTCAAAAATGATAATATTTACTTATAAACGTTAACCTTAGTGCATAAACATGTAGATTTGTATATAAATTTATGATGTATATTAAAAGAAGGGTTAAAATATGATCCAAATAGCACATATGGAATATTCATGTTGTTGAAAAAGAATAAGTAGCTTACATGTCAAAGGAAAATATGATAAACCCTTTGCTTTAGCTTTGATCGATGTAAACTCAGAGGCTACCGTTAGTACCGGGATCAGAGCTTCAATGTAAGTTTAAATAGTCATTTTTAGAGAATGATACTGATAAGTGATAACAAAGTTGGAGCAGAGAATTAGACTTCGGATGAATTTAACAATAAGATAGTCAGTAAATGGAATGGAAGGAAATTGCTTCAAGGAAATACTACCAGGACGATAAAAGGAGGTATTGATGTTTTGAATAAGAAGTAATTTATACATGATTCAAATTGGAAAGGAATCAAAACCTACAGGTTGTTGCCAACATCTTGATTATATGAGAAATTTTGCTATGTTCGATGAAATAGTGATCATTCGGTAGTTTTACGTTTCTTATTTGATACCCAGTTACATGTTTTTTTTCATAACGAGAGGATCTATGAACTGCACAACCAATTTATAATTTTGAATATTTAAGTTTTTTTAACCATGTGGTATGTTATGAATTGACTTTTTTTGTGATGCAAATGATTTGATTTTGGATTCTTTCATTCAACATCATATTTTCTCAATACATATTCCACATTTTTATAAATTTGTGATTTCTTTTGTTACACGGTTTATATTCTTATCATGAAATATCATGGAGCTATCCCGCCCATTCGGGCGGGCTATGAAGCTAGTTATATATATATATATATATATATATATATATATATATATATATATATATATATATACTCTAAAAGAATAAAAAGAAAAATAAGACGAGGATGGAGACGATGTGCTCTTGGATGTGAATGAAAATGATTCCATAGAGCCGAAAAGTAGGAAAGGATGAGCGATACTAAAAAAGGAACGTGTTGACGAGAGGTTGATAGAAAAGATTGATATATCATTTGCACTAACAATTGATGTGCATATGATCCTATCGAGACAAAGGTGGATGATTGGGAATTTAAAGGTTTGTTTGGTGTTTTGGTTGGTTGACAATGTTGAGGAAACAAAGTGAGATGTGAGAAATGAGGTGGTAGTTCTTTCATGGTGGAATAATAATGAGAGACTCAACAATGTGGTGACTCAATAACACTTGAAGATTTAATATCTTCTTTATGTTCTTCACTTTCTAGAAAGTGGAAAGTTTTGTGAAGGAGTGACATTTGCATTTCGCAAATTACTTAAATATTTCGGATGAAATAATTAAGTTGTCAAGGGATATAGGAGGAATTCTAATAGTAACAAGACTATTAGAAGAGAGAAGAAACGTATAGAAGTGAGAAGAAACGTTAGAGATGAAGAGACTCATTAGAAGTGAAAAGGAACGTTTAGAAGTGAGAAGAAACTTTTAGAAGTAGAAAGACTATCAGAAGTGAAACGACTACTAGAAGAGAGAAGAGACGTTTAGGAGTGAGAAGAATCGTCTATGAATTTGAGACAAGACGTATGCGAGATGTGAGGACCATTTCGTCTATGAATTTGTGAAGTGATGGATTGTAAGTCAATCAATTGTAAGGAATGTGTTTGATAATGAGACGCATTTCGTTATGAAATTCACTTGACTCTTGAAAACATAAGCAACGATGCTTATGAGTGTTGGGATATGAGGATGACCCATTGATCTATAGAGAGATATTGGGTATAGGTTTGGGTGTGGAGTAGACGTCAACTCGTAGCAGAAGAGAGGAAGTGTTAAGAACAAAAATTGAATGGTATTACAAGCTGCTGCCGGCGGTCCCAGATATATCTGGGGGCCGCCAGAATAGATCTGGGGGCCGCCGGACCGCCAACAGGAGGGATGTTTGGAGAAATTGACGAATTTTTCGAAAAGAGTGACATTTTAATTTGCATTTCGCTAATTAAAAATACTTAAAGTACTTCAGATGAAGTAGTTAAGTTGTCACGACATGGAATGGAACACGGACTAGAATCGAAACTAGAAGAAAAGAAGAGAACGATTTATGGAATGTGTTCCATCATTCCTAAACCTTGACGAAGATAATTTAACAACTCATGCTTGAGGGGTAAAGAAAGAATGTCGACGATGTTATCTTCAAACGCAACCTTTTCGATGGAGATGTTTCCTTTTGGACATTGTCTCGAAGGGAATGGTGACGTATCTTCGGTGTGTTTCGTACGCGAAAATAATAATGATAATAATAATAATAATAATAATAATAATAATAAAGAAAACAAACAAAGATAGAGACGACGAGCTTGACAATGTCAAGATGGGTGGTGGTCTTCTCGAGTATTGTGAATGTTCATAAAACAATCATATGACGGGTATAAGGTTATCTTAAAGGTGGTAGCGGAAATAATAGAGGAAAAAGATTAGCCATCTCTATGGTTGTAAAGGCATGGTTGAGTGAGAAGGAAGAGGTGTGATCGAAAGATAAAAAGTGTTTTCATCAAAGAGAAAGAATGTTTTCTTCGAAGAAAAAGAAGAACATTTCAACTTATGTTGTTAAACGGCTTGAATAGGAATTTTCGGATATGACCTTTAACGTTTGCGATCGCAGGTTAAAGATACTTGAATATTTCAGATGAAATATTCAAGTTGTCAAGCCTACTTGGAGGAGCGTTAGATTTGTATCTAACCTTTTCTTGACGAAAGAGTGGATGATTCGGAAGAAAGGGAGATAATGATCAAGGGAAGGTGTGAATGAAGACTCAAGGAGATTTAAGACCATTCTACGACTCTTTTGACATTTTAGATTTGTGACGCGTGTAACATTTCGTATTTTCAGGTCATTTGTGACGCTATTTAAATTCACTATTTTTTTTTCTCGTACGCGTTCGCTTTTAATCTTAATCGATACGTTAAATCGCGTAAACTAAAAATCAACAATTAACGTAAACGGGCATCAAACGATTAAATGTTTACATCAAGTAAGTGTTAAGTAATTATTTTGAGGAAAATTATTAACATTGTTCATTTATTTTTATCGGTTACGTAAATTTATTACGTTTCGCGATAAAGCACGTTTAGGCATACCCGGAACCACATTAAATAAATCTACTATTCAACAAATAACCATTATCCCTTCCAAATACCCAAAGTTTTATAAAACTTTACCCATGTTATCATTTCTAGTCATATTGTACATAAAATAAACTAACTAGAACTACACATTACAAGTATTTACCTTTATACATTAAACTACAACTTTAAGTCTTCAATATAATGCAAGATACTTTGTTAAAAACCAAAAATCACCAACTAGCTCATCCCTCCCCCAAAATTTCGTGGCTAATGCCCACCTAAGGGGACCAAGAGCTCACTAATATACCAACTTGGTCTTGTACAACCTTTCTACATTAAAACCTAGCTAGTTATGTTTCACTTTGACCATGTAATCTCCTTAAGACCCTCCTTTGGTTTCCAAGACCTCTATTTCATCTTTGACCATCTAATATCCTATATATACTAGTATGAAAGAGTAAGAACACACATACACAAAAACACTTGGTAAAAATCAAGAGAATCCTCTCTTTCTCTCCTTATGTAGCCACGGCAATTATTTCTAATGAAGATGTAAATCAGAAATTTTTAAGAGCTCTACATTCATCATGAAACAATGTAGCCTTGATTAAGAGGAACAAAGATGGTATAGATGATTTGGATATTGATGATCTATACAATAACCTAAAAGTGTTTGAAGCTGATATCAAAGGTTCCTCTAGATCATCTTTAAACTCTCAGAATGGGGTGGCCTTTCCTCACTGCAGAAGACACTAGCAGCAGTAATGAAGTTAATATTGCTAATGGTGTTTCTACTGCATCAGGCCATAATTCTCAGGGACAAGCCTCTTCATCATCATATACTGATGATCTAATGTTCTCATTATTTGTTAATCAGTCAAATAGTCCACAACTATGATTGGAATCCTCATGGCAAGTACTATCATTATAAAATATTCCCATGTTTTTACCAGATCTGAAACAGTAAGGATTTTTATAAAATAAGTTTTATAAAAACACTTTTATATATTTAATTATCGTAAACTTGTAAATGTCATAACTTCTTCGTTATAGCTTGGTTTTTCGAGTTCTTTATATGCTTACGATCCTTATAATATGTACTGTTTTAGTAAAAAGTTTTCGTGGTTTTATAAAACATTAATTCTAACAGAATGTTTAAAACAGTGGACTTTTTATATAAAGTGTATATATTAGTTTTTATAAATCTATTACTTGATTATTTTGAACAAGACTTTTACAATTCTTTTTATACCACATGTCTTGTATATTAATGAGCTCTTCTAGATTGTGTCCATAAAGATTGTCCAACATAAAATGGTCCTCACTTTATTTGTGTATAAACTAGAATAATTAACTTTTAACAAGTTATTTAAAACGTAACCATAATAATTTAAACCAACAATTAAAAAAGTATATTGCTATTGTCCATCACATCTTTAACATCATTTCATTATATAATTAAATAAATTCGAATCCATATGTGCTTGCAGTATTTCATAAATCATAAAAACAAACCTAGGTGGTGATTAACATAATAACATGTATGTAAAAATAAGTAAATGAATAAATGGAAAGGTTATGGTTCAAATAAACCTTAGAGAAGTGTATGAGGATGAAGAACATACGATCAAACCCTACTTAACAAACCCAATTTAGAAACCCCAATCAAGAAAACCCTAGTTTACTTTCTTGAATCAAACCCTTGTAAAATAATACCCAAGCTTCCAAACCACCTTGCAACACCTTAGATATAATACCTAATAACCCTTTTATGCTTAATACCCTTGAAAGATCAAATGTATGAACACCCTAAATGAGCTAATTCAGCCGTGGGTTTTAAGAGAGGGATAGAGAGAGTTTTGAGTGTGTTTTGTTTACTTGCACTTGTAAAGAATGGAAGTCTTCCTATGACTTCCCTTTTATAGTCACTAGTAATGTTGAAACAACTTAACAAAACCATGGATACAAGAGTAGTTTAGGGTACTAAAGGTACAAGTGCTCTCTTCCTCCTTAGGAGGATGTATGTCCTTGGTGTAAGAATAAGCATGTGTGATATTTAAAAGTGAAATTTGAATTTGTCTTATGTTTATTTCATAGTGGATCCGGATCTAATGAGTTATAAGAGTAGGAAATATTAAATTTTTGTGTATTAGGTATATATGTGGGTATTTGTTTGGGTATAGATGGGTATTGGTGCTTCCGGGTATGCTTAAATGTATTTTATTGCGAAACGTAAACGTTTTACGTAACCAATAAAAATAAAATATGAAAAGTTATAAATTATACTCATAATAATTATATAACACTTGCTTGACGTAAACTTTTACTTGTTTGATGTCCGTTTACGTTGAATGTTGATTTTTAGTTTACGCGATTTAACTAAACGATGAGAATTAAAAGCGAACGCGTAAAACTCTAAAAATAAATAATGGCAAGGATTGAGTCGGGAAATGACTTGAAATAACGGGATGTTACAATAATTAACTTTACAATCATAAGATTGCGAAAATTAAAATTTCAAAGTATCCTTAACATTGTCAATTAACAATTAAAATACCTTTTAGTGAAAAAAATTTAAGCTTACGTGCAAATTACACGAGCCACAATTTAATTTCACAAACTAGTTATATATTAATATTATTTGAAATTTTTTTAAATGTTTATTTTTTGTATAAAAGGTTAAAATACTTGGTGAATAAAATAAATGAATAATGTTGTTACAATACGGGAGTAAGAGTTAGCCACTCCAAAAACCGATATGTTCGAAACAACCTTCCAACACAACTGCCAACTAAAACTACTAAAAAACAAAGACATGAACTTAGATTACAAACAAAAATACGCCTTTAGAAAAATGGTCCGAGCACATGTCGGTGAGTGTAGCTACGTTGAAAACACCAGGTCACTGTTTGAGATCCTCCATCATCATTATTATTTTTAACATCATTTATTTAATAAAAAAAGATTAATTATCTTTAATATAGTATCAATATTAAAAGAAGATTAAAAAAATATCTCACAAAATAAAGAGAGAAAAAAACAAAAAAAACAAAACTAAAGAAAAAAGAGTAAAGAGTGAAGAGGTATTAAGAGGCATCGAGACCCCCCATCCACATCTAGTTGGTGAAGATGTTTCAGCCTCTGACCGCGTCTGAACGAGTTAAAAAAAACAAACGCACTTAATGAGCTAAATGTCTGAGCACGTCTGAATGAGTCAGATCAAGAGGCTGTTAAGGGGCTCTTTTTAAAAAACAAACACCACCTAAGACTTGTCCTACCATCTTTTAGTGACTATTCTAAGCATGTCAAAATAACCAAAAATCTCAGTAGCATATTCATTAAAATATCTCTTTAAGATGTATGTTTAAATCAACCACAAAAAACGACAAATCTAGTATTTTGGTGCAAGATAGACATAAGTCGTCTTGCACCTTGTGTTTTTACCTTCAAGGACCTCATAAAATGATGAAATATAGTTATTAAAGGGCTGAGATGGGTGGCTTTAATGGCTTTCTTTCTTGTTTGGTTTTTTATTGTAAGAAAGTAGTGTAACCTTAGAGCCTTGTTGAGAGAGATTTTGGAGACTAATAAAAAAATAAAGTGAGAGTGTGTGTATGGGTGAGGGATGCCAGCCAAAAAGGGGAAAGAAGAGAGGAGGAAAAAGCTAGGTTTTCTATTGGTGAAGGTGTGAGGTGCAATGGGAATGGTGAAGTGTGTAAGTAATGTAAAAAGAAGCTATAAATTTGATTAGTGATGTGGGGGTGGTGGCATGTGTGTGTGTGTGTCGTCCAAAAAGGAGAAGAGGAGGAGTAAAAACATTTTTTTGTTAAATGTAAGTGTATAATTATATAAGTGTTACGTAGGTAGAAATGTATAAGTATATAATTAAGTGAAAGTGTTAGGTAAGTAAATGTATGAATGTAAAAGAAAAATATATAAGTATTTTATATAAGGTGAAAGCTTCAAACGTAACTTTTAGTGAGCAAGGTATAATTTAGTTATCCTATTATTTCCGAGAGTGATGACACTAACTAAAAGTGATATGAGCATATCGTTGGCCATTAAAGACGTTAAACTAGAATCGTAGGTCAAAGGCACGTTCGTAAAACTAGGGTTCCTAAAAATAGAAATTCTAACACAAAATTTATCTGACAAATCATGAAATGCACTTAACACAAGTAAGCTTATACTAAGGCGTTATAAAAACTCAAACGGTAGGTAACATGAGGTTGGCATTTGTCACAGCTTTGCTATTGTATACTCCCTCTGTCCCAAAATAATTGTCCCCCAACAAAACCAAACAGTTTAAGAAAAACATAATTATTGCTGCTTTATCTCTTTTACTTTTCGTAGAAAGACAGTTTTACTCTTAACTAATTAATTAATCTCTCCTATAAAGTTTGTAATATAAATTCAACCAAGGGTAAGATGGTAAACTCAATCAAACTTTCCTATCTATTTTTAATATTGGACAATTAAACTGGAAGTCCCGGAAAAGAAATATGGACTATTAATTTGAGACTGAGGGAGTATAAGGTAATTTAGGTGTGTGTTTTTTTTTTTTTTTTTTAAAATATTTTTTAACAAAATTTAGGGTAGTTTTTAAAGCTATTAGATAGGTGAAATGTGTGTTTAGAAACTTTTATATATTTTTTCAAAATAACTTATGTTAAAGTTCAACATTTTTTATAAAATCCTACGTATTAAAAGACTTTTTCAATGATATATTTTTTTATAAGCAGATCATTAAATAATTGTTATATGTTTGATTAAAAATAGTTTGTTATAAAAAAATAACTAAAAGTATGTGATAGTCGTTGACAACCACAAATTCATAGTAGGGTAAATTACACTGTTCCTCCATAAAGTGAGCACCGTTTACCCGTTTAGTCTCTCGTTTTGAAAATCGACGGAAATAGTCACGCGAGTGGTTATTTTGGTGGGCTCTTTGTCACAAGCACTAACTTTTATTATTTTTCTTCGTTAGCGATGGGTATTCTAGTAATTTCCCCAACACACAAACTTACACGATTATACTTTCACAAACACAAAACACTTCATGACTTTAAACCAAAACAGACAACACACACAAATATACTTCCAAGATTACTATCTCATGATCTCTTTCTCATATATTTGATAATCTATAATTTTTCCATCAAGATCTATTTTACTAACCTACTAACTATTTCCCATTTGTTTTAACATCAAGATCTATTTTCCTTGATCTACAAAAAGAATAAAACATCAATCTTCATCTTACTTTACCAATTACCACCGGAAAAAATATTCGGGCCACCAGCGGCTAGTTCAGGCGGCGACACACGGCGGCATCTATCAACGGAAATTAAATCGGCCTCAGAAATCATATAGCCAAACAACGCAAATCATATGTATATTCTTTCAATCCATCGTTGATCTTTGAAAAAACGTAACTCAAAATCACCTACCTGGTACACATGGGGTTTTGTGGTGGCAGCAATCGGGGTTTGGTGATGTGGGTTTATCAAGATCCGGTTAAGGCTTCCGGTCACCCTCACTATAGGCCATACACCACCCTTCAAGATCTAGTTAAGGCTTCAGTTTTAGAGATATATATACAATCGAATATGTGTAGATTTTGTTAGCCCGTAATTAGTTATGTGTCTTTGTAATGGGCTCAAGCCCACATCTAGAATGATCTAAACTATTGTATATAATGTTTCCTATGTTAATAATATTCGGCAGTTACCCCAAAACCCTACATGGTATCAAGTCACAAACCGGTCCTTCAACCCTAATTCATATACGATCCCCCAATTAAATCCCTATCATTCCTTTTTTTATTGTGCTTAGGTTACATAATTGTTACAGAGTGCAAGGTCATCTCTGTTTGTTTATTGTCTTTGTGCTAGGTCATGAAGGAAAGTTTTGTGCTTGGTCACAGTTTTGGTTTTTGTTTTATTTACTTTCAACAGCCCTACACGACCACTGATTTTTCATTATCACCATGATTGGACCTGACAACACCGTTACTACTACCCTATTGTCGGACAAACTTTCTTTGTTCACGCACCATCATCGTCTTACGAGGGTTCTCGTCAAACTCGACCTTGAAGATTGGAATTTTGGATCATGTGAGTTCTTTTTTGAACAACTTTGTTCAAGCTATGATGTCACTAAGTTTCTTCATGATGATCCTAATGTCACCACTTCGAGCACTGCCTCTCCGTTTACACCGGATGAAATCAAAGTGGATAAAATCATTCTCTCGTGGATTTTCACGACCATCTCGGACTCGCTACAAAAGCGTTTGGTGGTTGCACGCCCAACCTTCGCTAAAGCCGCTTGGAAGATTCTTACCGATATTGTTAAAGACAATAAATGGTCTCGCACCTCCGCTTTGAAGACCGAATTACGCTCCATTCAACTTGGAACCCTAAGCATGGAGGCGTATTTTCAAAAGATTGAATCTCTTGTCACCATACTTACAAGCCTTGATTGTGTCGTCAATGATGAGGATGTGGTTCACTATGCACTTGAGGGTCTTACCGATAAATATAATTAAGTATGTGGTTATATGCACTATCAAACTATTTTTCCTGATCTCAAGACGGCGAGATCTTTGTTGATTGCTGAGGAGATGCGTTTGAAGTCTAAGGAGCTTGCTTCACCCGTGGACTCCTCTTCCCCTATGGTTCTTATGGCTCAATCAGGTACAAATCTTCGTCCTTCTAACCCTCAAGTTAAATCGTGGCGACCGTGTTTTAATTTTGCAAAAGGCTCTTGTCGTTTTGGAAGTGAGTGTCGTTATGTTCATGATCCTAATGCTAAACCTCATGACCTTGGTAACTCGAAACACTCGAATACCTCTAACACCGATGCTTTACTTGTCAAACTTTTAGAAAAACTTGGCTTAAATAATAAGGGTGACTCTCAAAATTGTTCAACAGTAGCCTCTCCAATTGCTACACCTTCTGTACCAGTGGCGTATGCTACTAATCACAACCCAGCCCCAATGTATTACTTACCTCAACCTGTTAGCCGACATACGGCCCCACCGGGCTTTAGTACTCTATCAGGCCCAGTGTTGATCCAGCCGGCCCAGCATAGTGTCCCTTCACCAGGCTTTAGACTCTTACCGGCTCAGTATGCCATACCACAGCATACAACTCCACAACCGCTGGCCCAGCAGCCCAGTTCGAGTGTTATTCAACCTATGGGACCAGCCCAGCAGCCTTCGTCTGGCCCAACAGCTAGTTTAGTTAATGTGGGTCAAGCTACACTCTTGCCTCAAGCGTTTACTGCCAAAACTTTACATGACCCAACCACCGGTGCTTGGAATATGGACACAGGTGCGAGATCTCATTTAAATAATTCAATTAATAGTTTAAGTACGGTTTTTAATTCGTGTTTGTATCCATCTATCTCTGTCGGTGACGGTCACTCTATTCCCGTCACCAAAATGGGACATAGCATATTGGCAACTATTTCTCGACCTTTGCATCTAAATAACGTCCTAATCACTCCTCATATTGTCAAAAATTTGATTTATGTTCGTCAGTTCGTCTGTGACAATAATTGTACTATTGAATTTGACTCTTTTGGTTTCTTTGTTAAGGACTTTCTGACGCGTCGGGTGCTCCTCTGATGTGATAGCACCGGGGATCTCTATCCAGTAACGACTCTTTCTCCAATTCCACACGCATTTCTTGTCAGTCAACATATGTGGCACCAACGGCTTGGACATCCAGAAAGTGAAGTGCTACGTCGTCTAGTTTCTAATAATGTTATTTCGTGTAATAAAGAGAAGCCTCGTGTGCTTTGTCATGCTTGTCAGCTTGGCAAACATGTGCGGCTTCCGTTTGTCAGTTCTAGTACTATTGTTACTTCGTGTTTTGAAATTATTCACTCAGATGTGTGGACTTCACCCATCCCGAGTCTGTATGGTTTTAAATACTATGTTTTGTTCTTGGATCATTATTCTTAGTTTGTTTGGGTTTATCCTTTGATTCATAAATATGATATTTTGTCTAAGTTTGTATTGTTTTGTAATTATGTGCGTACTCAATTCAAGTGTGAAATACGTTCATTTCAGTGTGATCATGGTGGTAAATTCGACAACCACACCCTTCATAAACATTTTGCTGACAATGGAATTCAGTTTTGATTTTCATGTCCCAAGACATCTCAACAAAATGGTAAGTCTGAACGGATGGTTCGCACCATCAACAATATTATTCGGACTTTACTTTTTCAAGCCAATCTCCCACCAACTTTTTGAGTTGAGGCTCTCAATATAGCCGTTCACTTACTTAACATTTTACCCTCTACTGCAATCGAAAATGATGTACCTTTTACCCGTCTGTTTGGCACTCAACCCGATTATAGTCTCTTGCGTACATTTAGGTGTTTATGCTACCCTCACTTATTTCCCAATCACAAACTTGAACCCCGTGCCACACCCGCCATTTTTTAGGCCACGCGTCCAACCATCGCGGTTATCGATGTCTTGACTTACAAAAAAATACGATTATTATTTCCCGACATGTTACTTTTGATAAAACTATTTTCCCTTATGCCTCTCCTCAACCCGCTACGCCACCTACATATACATTCTTAGACAAAATACCAGATCTTACACCTCAAGTACTACCTGACACTTCAATTCTTACCCATACGGCCTAAGACACCCAAGCCCATGAACAAACCTCTACGGCCCAAGACACCCAAGCTAATGAACAACCCAATACTCACCAGACTTCTCCCACGGCCCATCACCAACCTACCTTTATGGCCCATAATCAAACTCTTGAGGCCCAGCCTCCCACGTCTACTCCAGCCCATGTTTCTACACCTACGCCTCAACCTCATACACCAACATCCCACCAATCTGTTATGGCCCAATCTCCTTTCATTAACAATCCACCTATTATACTGAATCCTCTACATAACCCGAATCCCGTCTCGGTTCACCCTATGGTCACCCGTTATCGTGTCGGCTCTAACCGTCCTATTGAGCGTCTTAATTTACATATGTCTTCGGTCTCCCCTTTACCTAGGTCATATCGTGATGCGTTTAATAATCCAAATTGGCAAAATGCTATGTGTGATGAATACAATGCACTTATTAAAAACAACACTTGGACTTTAGTACCTCAACCACCGGACACCAATATTGTTTGTTGTATGTGGCTTTTTCACCATAAGTATTTGGCTGATGGCTCTCTTAGTCGCTACAAGGCTCGTCTTGTGGCGAATGGTAGTACCCAGTTAGAAGGTATTGATGTTGATAAGACTTTCAGCCCTGTTGTTAAACCGGGTACTATTCGGACTGTTCTTAGTTTGGCTACTTCTCGACATTGGCCAGTTCATCAGCTTGATGTCAAGAATGCCTTTTTTGCATGGTGATTTATCAAAGACTGTCTATATGCATCATCCTCTTGGTTTTCGTGATTCTTAGCACCCGGATTATGTGTGTCTTCTGTAGCGTTCTCTTTATGGGCTCAAGCAAGCCCCTCGACCTTGGTTTCAGCGGTTTGCATCTTATATTACTCGGGTTAGGTTTCACCATAGTCGATGTGACACATCTTTGTTTATATACAGCCACTGATACAGCTTATTTACTATTATATATTGATGATATTGTGCTCACAGCTTCTTCTGAGCGTTTGTTATAGCAAATTATTAGTTCTCTTCGTCAGGAGTTTGCTATGACTGATCTTGGTGCTCTTAATTATTTTTTGGGTATCTTCGTTCGACGTGATTCTTCAGGGATGTTTTTATCTCAGCGTAAGTATGCTGGTGAGATTCTTGAGCGGGCTGGTATGGTTAATTGTAATCCTAGTCGGACTCCTGTTGACACTGAGTCTAAGCTCGGTGGTGATGGTGATTCTATTTCTGATCCGACTTTGTATCGCAGTCTTGCGGGTTCCCTACAGTATCTTACGTTTACTCGACCAGATATTTCATATGTTGTTCAGCAGATTTGCCTTTATATGCATGATCATCGGGAGCCTCATTTTTCTGCTCTTAAGAGGATTTTGCGGTATGTTCGTGGTACTTTAGATTATGGGTTGCAGTTATTCTCTGCTTCTACTATAGATTTGGTTGATTTTTCAGATGCAGATTGGGCTGGTTGCCCTACTACCAGATGCTCTACCTCCGGTTATTGTGTTTTTCTTGGCAACAATCTCCTGTCATGGTCCTCTAAGCGTCAGCCGACGCTTTTGTGTTCCAGTGCTGAGGCTGAGTATTGTGGTGTTGCCAATGTTGTTGCTGAGACCTGTTGGTTACGCAATTTACTGCGTGAGTTACACACTCCTCTATCTTCCGCTACGCTTGTTTATTGTGATAACGTCAGTGCTGTTTATTTATCTTGTAATCCGGTTCAGCATCAACGTACGAAACATATTGAGATTGACATACATTTTTTTCGGGAATTAGTTGTTGCTGGTCAAGTTCGTGTGCTTCATGTGCCTTCTCGATATCAGTATGCAGATATTTTTACCAAGGGATTACCGTCTGCTTTGTTTCCGTCTGCTTTGTTTGAAGAATTTCGCTCCAGTTTAAGTGTTCGGTGTTCTTCCGCTCAAACTGCGGGGGAGTGTTAGCCCGTAATTAGTTATGTGTCTTTGTAATGGGCTCAAGCTCACATCTAGAATGATCTAAACTATTGTATATAATGTTTCCTATGTTAATAATATTCGGCAGTTATCCCAAAACCCTACAGATTTTGGTATATGGAATTTATGGTTGGGAGTAAAGTCAAAGAAGAAGATGGTATTGGTTATCGTAATTTTGCTTTTGAAATGATTGAAATAAAATGTTGGTATCTTTATAAATCTGTGATTGTATATGTTTTGTATAATAATAACAATAATAATAATAATTGGTTGTTTTTCCAGTTGGCCATTTGTGTTGCCGCGGTAGCCGAATATAGTAGTGATGGCCGAATTGTTTGTTTTTCGGGTAAAGGTCGAGATGATGTTTGTATGGTGGCGTGATATTGGTGGTTGGGAGCTTCAGAATCCTACATCTCAGATCTACGATCTTGTCATATCTTCAAATAGAGTCTTTGTTGATATTTTTAGATGTGTAGAATGGACATTGAATACTGTTTTTCTAGATAGTGAACATATGTTGTTGTCATTGTAATATACATAAACAAATGTGTAACCAATTTGTAACAAAGTGTTTATAGTATATGTTTGTTATTGACTTGTCAGTGATATATGTTTATCATAAACAACTTTGTAATTTCATTGACAATTTATTTTGTGGTTACTTAAAACTTAAATGTTTGTTTTATTTGAATCGATCTAGTTTGATTTGTTAAAATATCTGTATGAGATTTTGTGTGTTGTGACAATCTTAGTCAAAGGGAAAGTGTCTTTGTTATTATTTCAAAATCTTGAACAGTGGCCAGAGTTAGTATTGGGCGATGGTGATAGCATTGGTGGCGGTTATAGGTTGAAGATGATACTAGAAAAGTCAACCTCAAAAAAGATTAAAGATGAGGTGTATAAATACATATTTGTATAACTGGGAATATATCATGTAATCATGTATACTACAATAACACTATTAATAAGTGAATGTATGGTTGTGTTTGTACAATAGCATCCTTAAATAATCTAATTAGATAGTTTAAATTAAAAATGAATAACGGTAAATGCAATGGTAGTTACCATATTAAAACCAATGATTGTTATCATATTAAATCGTAAAGCATAAAAAAGAAGCACCTAAATGAATGAAATGATCAGAGTGTTATTAATGGGAAAAGAAAAAAAAACTGACTCATGGACCAACGGTGTAAGCGAATAAAGAAGAAAAAAAAGTCATTGTAAAAGTTATGGTTTTGAATTTTCAGTCAGGGACCAACGGTGAAATAATGAAAAATTTTAAATTACTAAAATATCCATTGTTGGAAAGTCAAATAGGAATCAAAGTAACGTCAGTTACATATAACGGGACTCGAAGGACCAAACGGCCACCAAAAATCGACTTTAAGGATTAACGACATCGACCCCCATTATATGAGGACTGAATCCGCAATTGGACCTCACTTCAGGGACCAACGGTGTAATTTACCCTTTATAGTATATGTATAATGACAACTTTTTAAGTTGGGACACTTTGAGAAAGATATTGGTGGATTCATCATAGTTAGCCTCTAACTAGATTTGTTTTCCGTTTGGAAAAAACTTTCTAGCGCCATTGAGTAATTGAAAACAGTGACTTTCCTTGGGAACATGAAAGAGAAGTAGAAAATGGATTATTCATATTCTTTCCTCTTGTCGTCTCACATTTGTCAAATCTATCATGTCATATAAGAAAACGCAGGCAAACATGCATCTTTAGTCTTCCTTCTGATTATATTGTTGGGCTTACAAAGATATGCATGGATCATGTAATTCTTGTTTGGATGTAGACAGAAGCTCGAACCAGCTCGTGAAAGGCAATCTTAAGTTTATTTGTATTAGTCAGCAAACCAAAATTGTCAAGCATCTCGTTTTCCGGCGTCCCGAACAACAGCACCGCTATTACTCCTTCGTAGCATCTGGTAAGAAAAATATTGCCTATATGTGCATGCATCATTATTTCATTTACTAATATCTCATTTTCTACTCAAATACCTATTTGATGATATTATAACTTATACACATTCATATAAACTAGACGAATATCCGTGTAAAGCGACGGTCTATAGCAGCAAATAATTATTCATGCGAACTTTGGTTTTGGTGTGACCCTTAATGCACCACTTACGGGTTCAATTTGTAGTTATTGCGAAGAAAAAAGTTTATGGGTTACAAACGAAAAATAATAAAAGTTTGTGGATTCGGGATTAAAGACTATTTTTTCTTACCATATTTAAGTTTTCGTAAATTTCAACATTCAAGAAAAGAAAAGGATGCACACCCTTTATATATAGTACATATATATGGATTAGCCTATCAATAATTATCTATGTGTTTACTATATACTGTAACATTTAGGGTGCGTTTGGTTTGTAAGTGGATTTGGATTTGAATTTGGATGAAAGAAATGATATAATATCTCTACTACTCGAAACTTAAAATTACTTAAGATTGAGTAATGTATTTTGCCTAAACTAACCTTTAAATTAATACCCTTTAACTTCTATAAATATATCACTTAGTATAGATGGCAACTTTTATAAGTCACACACTATATCAATTTTAAATGCAAACTTTTATCTCATACACTATATCAAATATAAAAGACACACGTTATTTCCGGTTAGTTTAAAACACACATGTTATTTCATAGTTAACTGTCAGTTTTTATCTCTTCTCTACTACTTATAGTGCATTTATATGCATTCCTTAAATTTAAAATGCTTAAAATTTGAGCAATGTTGATCACCTATAATACCCCTTAAACTTAAATGTTTATGCTTAAATGACAAGTTTTACTATTTTACCAATCTCTATTACTTCCACTTTTTAAATGCTTTGTTTACCGGCTTAGGGTTTGCACGTAATGATACCTACATTCCCTATTAGACAAAGTATCTTATGACTTTGAATGGACAATAACTATATAATCATTACTTGTGTAGAACAATGCATTATAATCTACTCCCCTAATCTATACTACATATAAAAAGTGAATAATTTT
>BQNB010059694.1:0-37219 GCA_026074375.1 Tanacetum coccineum | reverse complement strand
TGATATATATGAATGATAATAATAAATGCATAAAAATGGTAAAACGGGGGGCTTTTCAAAACTAATGATTTATTAATTCCCTTAGATGAACACTTAGCTACTTTTCGAGCTAATTAGTCTAAGGGAGTTGAAATTGTTGGTTTTCTAAGTGTGTTTATAACATTGCGTGAGGACACGGCAATAGCTTAGTATGGGGAGTTTTGGTATGTGCTTAAATACACATACCTTTTACCTATTAAACCGAGCTAAAAAGACCAATAATGACCAAAAATACATAAAAAATGCATTGTATATGTGTATTTCGTGAATTGTGTCTTGCAAGTATGGATATATCACAAAAAGGACAAAAACAAAGCAAAAAGAACAAAACCCAGCACGGGAATGGAATGAGCAAGAAAAAACGAAGCCGAAGGCGTATTTATCTTTTATAGGCCAACCCGTACCCATTTTATTGGGCCGGGTCAGCCCACTAAGATCTATACTTTTATAAAACTAAGCCATAAATCATTATAAACCCAATCCACTTCCTGGCCCAATTATAAATACCAAATCCCAAATCCATAAACCATTAACCTGATCCAAGTCCAAACACTTATAAACATTTGGCCAAATGGGTTAACACAGGTCAAAACAAAATTACTGTTTATCCCTTACCTTTTCCCTCTATCACTTTCACACAGGGCAACACACGATTACCAGGGTAAATCAATCACTTCACACATACGCACTCTCCTTTGCTTCTAGAACATCTGAAACCTCTGACAATCAATTTAGCCACGCTGGCAATCCTTAGTTCTCTCATTGGTTAAAGATGCGTGGCACATGATCCAAGGGTAGAGAATGAGTGATCAAGAGGCGGTTTGTTATGAAGGGATGAGATTAAAGGATTAAGACGCTCTTGTATTCCTAGAACCTTCTTCTCACAACTATAAATGGAGAAGAGATCACACAGTAGAAACTATCTAGGAGTAGGATTAGATTAGAGTAGTGTAGATTTAATTTCCAGCTTATTTTATGTTTTTTGTTTTTTTAAACATTGTAATTTTCAGCTTAAAAAGTAATGAAATCTTTTTTAATGTTTAATAAAATTCAATTTTACTTATATTGTCTTTAATTCTGTTTTTAAATTAATTAACTTTAATTTGTTCTTAAGTTACTCTAAAAAGCTCTTTTAAACTTGTTAAACTCAATAAAGCTTTTCATAGGCTTAATTGAGCTTTATGTCTTTAATTCTCCCCAAAATTTACCTTAGCTTATTTTGGATGATAAGCCAGAATTGGATGGGCTTATGGACAATACCAGCTTGTTTTTAAACAAGCCGGAGCTTGTAGAATAAGCTCTTAAGAGCAATTCAGATCCCTGTTAAGCTGGGATCAAGGTACACTTGCTTTTTCTTTCCTTTTAATATTACTGCTTATTATGTTGCTTATTCTAGCTTATTTATTGTTTGATTTAGCATAATTTGACTTATTATAGCTTAATGCGTTTTAATCTTAGCTTAAAAGAATTTAGAGTAAGTTTTTTTAAGTTTCTAGTTAAAACTGTTTGAATAAGCAGTTAGCACTGCTTATTGAGTTAGCTTATTTCTAGAACTTATTAATCAGAAATTTTTGCTTATTTTGTCTAAATATGTTTAGTACCTCATCTTTTTTCAATAATAAGAGCTTAATGTGAGCTGCTTTCAGCTTAAACTTGGTTTTTAAGATTTCTAGGGGTGTTTGGCACAAGCAGTGGTAAACATAGTTACCAATGCTTGAGGTAGTTTTGGTAGTTTAGACAAGTTTGATAAGCTTAATTTAGGTCTTATAATCTGCTTTAATAAGATTTTAAGGTTTACATTAGAGTTTTAAGAGCTTATCTTTTAGATGTAAGAATCTGCGGTGTCATTGATTGTTCAAATTACTTATTTCTTAGTTTATGCTTAAAAGTTGTTTTTAAGGGCTAGATGTAGTTTAAATATGGTCAATAGGTATAAGTTTGATAAGAGTTAGGTCTACATTTTTGCATTTGTGGTTAGATTGAATATGTCCATTTTCCTAAGTGTTTAGTTAAGCCAATTTAGATCTTAATCTTAAGATAGCATTAGGTTGTTTTAGGTTCTGAATTTGCTTGCACAAGCTTATTGGGATACCCTATTTATTTGTTTAAGATTATTTCATAAATTAGACTCCATTTAGCTAGAGTATTTTTAGGCCTGCATGTAGAACTTAGTGTTTTATAAAAATTTGAAAAGACCAAAAACAAGCTGTCAACAGTCAACTTTGCAGATTTTTTTTAGGCTTATTCACCTTTCCCATTTTCTTAATTTCAGCTTTTATGTGCTTATTGGTCATAACTATACATCTGTTTTTGGTTTTTAGCTTATTTCACTTAGCTTATTAGCTTTAAAATTTAGCTTAAAGAATAGTAAATGAGTCTGTCAAGTCCAACTTAGAGTTAACTGACTTTTGTCTTTCCAGTCATTTTAGCTTATTTTTGATTTTCAGTGCTTATTAAATGTAGATAAGAGTCTGCTTCAGCTTATTTCTTTTTAGTTTAGCTTATTTAGTTCTCTAATCCAAACAGTTTTGCTTATAAGTCAACTAGTAAGTTTTTTTTAAAACTGTCATCTTTAAGTGCTTATTATGAGCTTAATATTAAGTTTCATAAAAAGTTCTAGTTATAAATTTTGCTTATTTTAATGTGTTCTTTAAGTTTTTCCAAAAAAGTTTACAAAAATAAAAATAAGTGCAAAAAAACTAAGGGTCTGGACTCGAACCTGCGACCTTAGCTTTACACACACACTCTCTTACCACTGCGCCCTTGGGTCTTTCTCATAAGACCCTTGGGCCAGTTTATTTATAAAGAGGTCTTTCTAGTTTTGCTTAATTGGCTTATTTGCTTATTTTACAGCTTATAGCTTAGGGCTGATTTTCTAGTTTTATTTTTCCTGTATTAGTAATAGTTAAAAGTATTTTCTGTAATTTTTTCAGAATTTTTATAATTAGTTTAATATTTTTAATGTTTAATTTAGATTAAAAGTGTTTTTAATTCATAATAAATAAAATAAAAGTCAAAAAAATATAATTCTTTTTTTAAAATTAATTTTAGTCATTTAGGATTTATAAAAGATAAAAAAACATTTTTAGGGTTGAATTTTGATTTACTTGCTTAAATGTCGCGTTCTTAAATTCCCGTTATCCGTTTTTCGTGCTTAGTCTTTAAATGCTTTAATTGTTTACTTGTCTTTATATGTTTTGCATTTTTATTAGTTGAAATAGAATCCAAAATCAAATCTTTTATGACATTCAAGCTCGATTCCTGACATACCCGTAAATTTCCATTCACCTCTCACCGAGGAGAACGATACTCGTGTTGATTACATATTATTCTTTCCTAAGAGTAATTTGTATGATACTTAGCTTACGTATTATATATGTGTTTTTTATATATATATATATATATTAAATTAAGAGGGTTGTATTTGACGAATATCAAGGTTCAAGAGTTGTTGAGAATAATCGATAGTACTCCGACATCAAATTGTGAAGTTAAAGGAGTAACTACTAGAGGAGGATAAACTACGACTCAAGAGGTTCAAGGTAACAACACCTATGTGCAACCTGAAGAACCCCTAGTAGTAGATCTCGATCTAATACCTAAGAGGAATAATTGAAAATGTGCTCATAAGAGTAGATAAATTCATTCTTCCCATAGATTTCGTCATCTTATATATGCCCGAAGACTCAAGAGTTCCTATATATTTAGGAAGACCATTTTTGGCGACCACTCGAGCTATGATTGACGTGTTCAATAAAAAGATAACACTAAGAGTGGGGGATGATGAAGTAATCTTTGATGTAGATCAATCAATTAAGAGACCAACCACTAAAGACGATGAATGTTATGGGATTGATGATTTGGACGACACGATCAGCGTAGAAGCTCAGGAATTACTGGCAAATGAGGAGCCTGATTCATTTTTATCAAGAGGACTGGAAAAATCAATTGATCAATCAGACCTAGAAAGCTGTGAATCTGCTGATAGCAATGAGGACTATGGTTCTGATTCAGAAAACTAGATACAATGTATCAAATCTGTCAATACGCCATATCCAGTTGCGCAGGAAACAACAAAACACGATGATGTTAAAAGTGAACACCTTTATTCGGTCAGTGCTAACGAGATCGATGAGAAGAAACTAGAGCTGAAGAATTTGCCTCAACACTTAGAATACGCATACCTTCATGGAGACAAATCCTTTCCCATTATTATCTTATCAGAATTGTCCGAAAAAGAGAAAACACCACTTCTGCAAGTATTGGAAAGAAGAAAAGGAGCAATCGCTTGGAAAATGTCAGGTATTAAGGGAATCAGTCTGTCATACTGTACACACAAGATTCTGATAGAAGATGACTACAAACCGGTCATCCAACCCTAAAGGCATCTAAATCCAAAATTCCAAGATATTGTGAAAAACAAAATTGTGAAAATACTTGATTCCGGGCTAATTTATCCAATTTTAGACAGTTCATGGGTTAGCCCTATTCATGTTATGCCAAAAAAGGGAGGGATGACTATAGTTATGAATGATAATAATGAATTAATTCCTTCCCGAACAGTTACTGGATGGAGGGTGTGCATTGATTACCGTAAACTTAATGATGCAACTCGAAAAGACCATTTTCCCCTTCCTTTCATTGACCAAATGTTGGAATGTTTATGTGGAAATGAATACTACTGTTTTCTTGATGGATTTTCATGATTCTTCCAAATACCAATCGCTCTAGAGGATCAAGAAAAAACTACATTCACATGTCCTTATAGGACTTTCGCTTACTGACGAATGCCGTTTGGATTATGTAATGCCCCTGCCACTTTTTAAAGATGCATGATGGCTATCTTCCATGACTTGGTAGAAGACTTTATGGAAGTTTTTATGGATGACTTCTTGGTATTTGGTAACTCCTTTGATTGTTGTCTAGCTAATTTAGAAAGAATGCTTGCTAGATGTGAAGAAACCAACCTTGTGCTAAATTAGGAAAAATGCCATTTTATGGTGAAAGAAGGGATAGGTGTAGGACACAAAAATTCTGGAGCACGAATCGAAGTTGATAGAGCAAAAATCAATGTGATAGCTAAATTACCATACCCAACTAATGTTAAGGGAGTTAGAAGTTTTCTTGGGCATGCTAGATTTTATCGAAGGTTCATAAAAGACTTCTCAATGATCTCTAAACCAATGACCTAGCTTCCGATGAAAGACGCGAAGTTTAATTTTTCTGATGATTGCAAAAAGGCGTTCAACATTTTGAAAGAAAAATTGACCACCACACCTATCATCATATCTCCCGATTGGAATGAGCCATTTGAATTAATGTGTGACGTTAGTGATTTTGCTGTTGGAGCTATTTTAGGACAACGAATTGACAGAAAATTCAAGCCGATTTATTATACCAGCAAAACCTTGAACAATGCCCAAGAGCATTATACCATGACCGAAAAAGAACTTCTCGCAGTTGTTTTCTCTTTTGATAAGTTTCATCAATATCTTATCTTATCAAAAACTGTAGTCTATACTAATCATTCTGCCTTGAAGTTATTCAGCAAAGAAGACGCGAAACCAATACTTATTAGGTGGGTTCTACTTCTCTAAGGATTTGATATTGAGATTAAGGATAAAAAGGAGCAGATAATTTATCTGCAGATAATTTGTCAAGACTTGAGAACCCAGATGTGGGAACCTTCATCGAGGAGGAAATAACTGATGAATTTCCTGACGAGCATCTTATGATATTGAAAGCCGAGCTCAATAATGATGAACCATGGTATGCTGATTATATTAACTATATTGTTGGAAAGATCATACCTCCAAACTGGATTCCTGAAAAAAGAAGAAGATTTTTCTCTCAAGTTAAGTACTATTTTTGGGAAGAACCGTATGCATTCAAGCTATGCTCGGACAATGTAATGAGAAGATGTGTGGCTGGGAACGAAATCCTTGAAATCTTGACACACTATCATTCTGGACCAACTGGGGGACATCATAGTGTGACAATTACTGGAAGTAAAGTCTACGAATCTGGATTCTATTGGCCTAGCATTTTTAAAGATGCTAAGGATTATGTGATGAAGTGCGATGCATGTCAGAGATCAGGAAACATATCATCAAGAAGTGAGATGCCACAAAACAACATTAAGGTATGTGACGTATTTGATATATGGGGACTAGACTTTATGGGGCCCTTTCCGAACTCAAAGAGGAATAAATATATATTAGTGGCAGTAGATTACGTCTCAAAATGGGTGGAAGCTCAAGCCCTTCCAACAAACGATGCTCGCATTGTAATTAGGTTTTTAAGAAAGCTATTTGCAAGATTCGGAGTTCCTAAAGCTTTGATTAGTGATCGAGGGACGCATTTTTGCAACTCTCAATTAGAAAAAGCCTTGCAGAAATATGGAGTGACTCATAAATTACCTACTGCATATCACCCTCAAACCAATGGATAAACTAAAGTGACCAATAGAGCTATAAAACGTATTATGGAAAGATCGGTTGGGTATAACCCAAAGAATTGGTCAAAAAATCTTGACGACGCATTATGGGCATTCAGAACTGCTTACAAAACGCCCACTGGATGCACACCTTTCAGATTGGTTTACAAAAAAGCTTGTCACCTACCTATGGAAATCGAACATAAAGCATATTGGGCATTAAAACGATGTAATATGGATCTCACAGCTGCTGCAAAAAACCGTTTCATGGAGTTTAATGAATTAATAGAGTTAAGAGATGAAGCATATAAAAACACCCGGATCTATAAAGAACGAACTAAGAAATAGCATGACTCTAGGCTTCGAGGGGATAAAAATTTCAAAGCAGGAGATAAGGTGTTAATATTTAACTCCAGATTTAAGATGCATCCAGAAAAGCTTAAATCAAAATGGTACGACCCGTGTGTAGTGAAAACTGTGCATCCATATGGAACCGTGGAAATTATCGATAAAAATGGAGTCAGTTTTAAAGTTAATGGACAAAGGTTGAAAAAGTATCACGATGGACATATTAATGAGGGAGGAAAAGAAATGGTTGAATTGAATGATAATAAGGAAGCTGAAGAAAAGTCTAACTTAAAAACCCGAATTGTTATTTAATTTTGTTATCGAGTCTGTCTTCTCAGACATCAATACGACGTATCCGCCCCATACCATACGGCGTATTGATTGTCTGGACGTTATCAGTCTTTATTTTTGTTGCACTTTAAAAACATTATTATCAGATATGTGAATACGCCATATTCATTCGTTTGATACGCCGTATCCATAGTCTGACTCGTAATTAGTTTGTTTAGTTTAGTTTAAATTAACCATAGGTACCAAGATAGGAATACACCTGTTTTTTCTATATTTTACACAATAACTCAAGAAAGAAATATCGACAAATATTGGTGGAGAATTTACAAATCTGAAAGATCTTGAAGTGTTGGAGTCTTGAAACTTCAAGGCGGCTGTTCAAAAGTATTCTTGCTCATAAACGCAACTTGGAGAATCTACCGAGCAAATATCAGGGGAGTTTCTCATTCTAATTCTTTATAATTACCGTATTTAATTTTTTATATATACAACGAGGAAGTTGTATAATTCAAGTAGGGGATGAATTAGAATGTTTACTTGTCCTATTTTTCATAATAAAAAACTTAAATTATGCTCAAATTTAAAAAAAATTCAAGCATACTTTTGTGAAATTACATGATACATAACACGCACACAATAACCCTTGTTAGATATTGTGAGGATTTAACCTTTTCGTTTCTAAATGTTTACCCAAATTCCACAAAATATGAGTGTGCCGGTGATGTTGTATACTTTATAACTTGGCTTGGTATATCACTCGAGACCACAATAATGAGTATTATAGATTTAATTGGAGTAACTTGTTTAAATTGGTAAATCTTAGGATTACACCAAAATCTCCTTTACATGTTGCTTATTAACTAACTACACCGGTTAGTTAACCTCCCGTTTAAACCCTTTTTTCATTCTCATATTTAGAGTGATGATCCACTAGAACAACCCGTAAAGCCAATCCTTTAGGAATTACACCAACTATTTGTTTCGTTACACCATTACACTTTAACCTACCTTGTTAGATTAAGTTTAATTTACAGTTGCTAGTTGCTTAAAGTGTAAAGTTTGTATTTCCCGAGTCTTGTGCATTTTCTATCTTTGGTGAGGTTGGAAATTTGCACATTGCAAACGGGAATGTATATTAGTAGTCAAAACTCATGTGATTTTACTACCATCACAATTAATGGTGAATCCGAAGAACGATGAATTACCGAAGGAATTATCCGGAATTATTATGATCATGAAGATAGTGAAACTACATCGAGATTTGAAGAATGTTTGATAAAAAAATCAAAAAATGAGAAAAATACAAAAAAGAGAGAGAAAGTTTGAAGATAATCATTCCGTAACTACCGAAGGAATTACACGAAAGATTGATTATTCGTTGATACGTCAAAAAAATGACAATGTAGAGTATTGTACAAAGTGGAAGATATCGCCACTTGCCTTATAGAGTATGTAAGCTTATGGGATGATTGGGAAGTTGATCGTTACGAGAATGCCAACTTAGGTTGTTGTTTTTTATCATAGTAACGGTCGGGAAATAAGTGTCTAGCAACTTGTATCTTAATTCTTAATCTATTTGTTTCTTGATTTTTATTTAACAACAATTTACTTCCCTCTCACCTGATGATTAGCCATTGGTTTTACGCGAATGAGGATTCATACGAACATGCATACTATTCCGTCGATACAGCCATGTATGCATGTCTTGTACCTCGTTGGTTTACGACTTTTGGTGAAAGTTAGAAGGTTCCTACCCTATATCATTCTTTATCCTAATCGTTGGTTAAATTCGAATGGGGATGTGATCAAACACTCATGTCTATCCCAGCGATTCGGGTGTGTATGTGTACTTCAGCTGCCTTGTTGGAATGGTACTTCTGGTGAAAGATTGTAAAATGATCAACCGTACGCCTTTCCATACAAAAACCCATATTTACCTTTATAAACTTGTTACTCCTTAGCTTTAGTGGCGGAGATATGTATCCTTGCCAAGCTTATGATAGAATACTCATCACGGCTGAGCAATTGAGCGAATTAGTTACATGTTACCACATAAATTAGTTGAGTGATTTGAGTATTTTCATCTTCCTATTTCGTGAGGTGTTTGGTTGTGTACTTGTAATAGATCGAATAAGTGCTTTAATGGAAAATATCCTTAGGGATACATTTTTGTAAAATTCTAAAGGCTACTTGAGGACAAGTAGGATTCAAGTGGGGGGATATTTGATGACATCAAATAACGTCTATTTTATAGCATCATTTATCCCACGATATTAACCCATTTTGTATAGTTATTGCAAAGAATTGTTACTTAATCGTTTATATTTGAGAATTGCAGTAATTTTGGAGTAATTGGTGAAAGATAGCAAAAGGCACGCATTCTGGAGCTTAAATGAAGATATTTTGAAGATTACTATTCTGAAGACCAATACGCCGTATCCATTAAGGAAGATACGGCGTATCCGTGCCTGCACTCACCAAACACCACAGAAGAATAAAGATCAATACGCCATATCCAGAGGACTCAATACGCCGTATTCAAGATATGGAATCAATATAATATTCTAGAAGATATCAAGCAAGGTCCCTACTCCAAGAAATCCCTAATACGTCGTATCCAACACTTGGATACGCTATGTCGAACTGACTTCCAGACCTTATAAATAGAAAACTCAAAAACGAGTTTCAGGTGTGCTAAATCATATTCTCGATACCTAAACCACAAAAGTCAATTTTCAAAGGAGAAAAAAAGTAGAAGAGTTCGAGCAACGTATTCAATTCCATAGGAGACAACGTGTAATTCCACATACTCTAGTAATCGTTCAGTTTTTGGTATCATTCGTTAACTAGGTTAGTTTACCTTAGCTAAACAATTCTTGTATTATTATGACGTTTGAAGGCTAATACCTTTGGGTATTATCCATTATTATGAAGATTTGAATGTTTGGTATTTGTTTATCTCGATTTCTTAATTTATCGTTGAGTGCTTGTTTATGTTTATCAATTTATACTTGTTTACGCGCTTTTGTATGCGACCTATCATTCAACTGGATCTAGTGAAGTGGACCAAGCGGATCTAGAGTCCGGGATAGCTCTCCATATAGTAATTTATACATATAGAATAATAGTTACATAAATATTGTCCTTTTAAGTCTGTGTTTAGGATACGCTTTGGGCTTAACTAGTTAATTGGATAGTGCCAATGGTTTATTAATCGTGTTGGCTAGCAGGTGACCTAGATAATTTAATAAGTAACGTTCTGATTCCATTGTATAGTTGGACAAGTGGACTACTAGTGTATAGATTATCATTAAGCGGTAAGTGGGTAAGGGTTTAACAAGATCACCATTGCTTTAATCCCTAAGATAGATTATAATCAGCAAATAAGGATGCTTTATGCGGATGATTTAATTGTGACAGAATTAATATGTTTAGGTGTTAGGAAGATGTAACGCCTAAGTCTTAAGAATGATATGCCACCTCGAGAGAAGAAATCATTGCACTAAATAAACAAACCAACGTTCTAATCGGATTAATAATGGTTAATACAGTTTTCTTATATAAGGTTTGACAGCTCTTTTATCTTTTGTCTATTAGCTTGCGGGGGTAACAGTGTCTTGAATTGATTGTAGTCACCAACCAAACCGTGTCAGTCTCTCAGGCTGAAAACCCCTTTGCTGTTAGAATTAGGATTTAGACTGACATAAGTTTAACATAGGTTTAGATTAGAATAGAAATAACATAAATTAGATAACCAAGATATTAATTAAATTGAGAGATTTAACCTCTCTTCAAGTGTTCGACACCCTACTTACCACGAAACTACTATCGATCGGGTATACTGCCCGTTAAAGTGTTGTTTTTTGTTTAGTCGGCAAAATATAAGTTTAAAACTTGAATCATCTGAAATATACTATACAACGACAGCACATCAACCACGGACTATATTGTACCAAATTTATACATTAAAATGATAAAAATAAACCAAGTTATTGAAATGAGTATAAAAACAAAAAAGCTATAAAGTAATTTTAAAGTCATCAAATAACTGTTATCTTTTAAAAAAATAAAAAGGTTTACAAAATATTTTAGTTATCCAAGTTGGCATCATTTACTCCAGTCATCTTTTCTTATTTTCTTCACGTCAACGTCAACGCCGACGAAAACTTCCATTTTTTATTTCTTTTGTCAACAAAATCAATTAAAAATATTCCGTCTTTATTTCCTTTTGTTTAGTCACATTGTGATGGTGGCACCATGATATATAACAGTGGTGTCACTGGTCGGAAAACCGCAGTGGCAGCGGTGGCGCTACCGGTCGTGGTGAACTTTACTTGTCTCTGTTTTATACTCAGAATTCGCCCATACCGCCCGTTCAATATCTGAGAAGTCTGTCCAAATCGCCCATTCAAGCTATGAATGTCGGCGGTTGGGGTGTCGGGATTTGGTCGGGGTGCGGTCGTCGACGGTTGCTGAGATAGATGGTTTCTTGGGATTTGATGGAGGTGGCTAAGTCACGCGAAGATGATTGTTGATCAAGACTTTGTTTGATGTTGTATATTTTTGTGTTTAAAGAATATGAGTAATAAAGATATATGAGATAATATTTTTGGTTGTTGAGAAAATTCTTTTTTACATGTTGTGTGATTCGGGTTTTAATTGTGAAGTGAAATCAGTGTTGCAAAACAAGGTCTACAAGGCTGATTAATCGCAGATTAGACGCTACAAGGCCACCAACCTTGCCGATTAATGTAATAGGGTCAAACAAATAGGTCAACCGTGATCAACGATGATCAACGGTGGTCAAACTTGCCAGAAACCTTCTAATCTTGCCGGAAGTAATCAAAACTCATCGTAAACTTGTTTTGATCACTTATATTAACTGTTTAAATCTATTACAAGATATTTTTTTAAAAACATGCCAATAATACCTAAAACTCGATAGAAATTGATGTGTCACTGTGTGGTGTATATTTTTATGATTCAAGTTTTAAATTTATATTTTGCCGACTTAACCAAAAACTACACTTTAACGGGCAGTGTACCCGGTCGGTGGTAGATTCGTGGTAAGTAGGATGTCGAACACTTGAAGCGAGGTTAAATGTCTCAATTTATTAATATTTTGGTTATCTAATCTATGTTAATTCTAATCTAAGTCAAACCTATGCTAATCCTATGTTAGTTCTAATCCTAATTCTAACAGGTAAAAGGGAGGTTTTCAGCTTGAGAGACTGGCACGGGTTTGGTGGTGACTACAATCAATTCAAGACACTTTAACCCAAGCAAGCAAATTAACAGAAGATAAAAGAGCGGTCGAGCATTATGATAGAAAACTGTATTAGCAATCATTAATCCGATTAGAAGTTGTTTTGTTTATTCAGTGCAATGATTACTTATCTCGAGGTGGCATATCATCCTTAAGACTTAGGCGAGACTTTATCCTAAGACCTAGACACATTAATTTTGTCACAATTAAAGCATCCGCATAAAGCATCCTTATTTTCTGATTATAATCAATCTTAGGGATTAAGGCAATGGTGATCTTGTTAAACCCTAGCTCATAGAGACTTTACCCACTTACTACTTGACGGCTCTTTATTTACTAGTAGTCCACTGTCCGAGTCTTTACCACCTGTTGGTACCAAGGTCACCTTATGGCTCAACTAAGCTCATAATCAAAAGACAAAGATAGGTCAATATTTGTAATCCTATGATTCTAGATATATAAATTGCAATATGGAGAGCTATCCCGGACTCTTAGCCTACGCCCAAACAACACCGATGTTGCAGCGCATTAAATATGTAGGACTAGACCCAGTTGAATGATAGGTCGCATACTTAAGCACATAAACAAATATAAATTGATAAACATAAACAAGCATACAACGATAAATTATGTAATCGAGATATAAACAAAACCAAACATTCAAATCTTCATAATAATAGCTAATACCCGAAGGTATTAGCCTTCAAACATCATAATTAATACAAGAGTAATGGCTTAGCCAAGGTAAACTAACAGTGTTAATGAATGATACCAAAAACTGAACGATTACAAAAGTATAAGAAATTACACGTTGTCTCCTATGGATTGGAATGCGTTGCAAGACCTCTTCTGCTCTTTTTCTCCTCTGAAAATTGACTTTTATGGTTTAGGTATCGAGAATATGATTTAGCACACTTAAAACTTGTTTTTGAGTTTTCTATTTATAGGGTCTGAAGTCGGTGTCGATACGGCGTATCCAAGGTGTTGGATACGGCGTATTGGGGTTTCTTGGAGTAGAGACCACGTTTGATAGCTTCCAGAATATTCACATACAATATCTCCAATACGGCGTATTGGTATTCTTTGGATACGACGTATTGATCTTGTTTCCTTTGTGGTCTTTGGTGAGTGCAGGCACGGATACATCATATCTTCCTTGATGGATACGGCGTATTGGTTGTCAGAACAGTATTCTTCAAAATATCTTCGTTTAAGCTCCAGAATGCGCGCCTTTTACTAATATTCACCAAGTACTCCGTAATTACTGCAATTCTCAAATATAAACGATTAAGTAACGATTCTTTGCAATAATTATACAAAATGGGTTAATTATATGGGATAAAGGATGCTATAAAATAAACGTTATTTGATGTCATCAAATATCCCCCCACTTGAATCCTACTTGTCCTCAAGTAGCCTTTAGAAGTTTATAAAAAATGTACCCCTAAGGATATTTTCCGTTAAAGCATTTATTTGATCTATTACAAGTACACAACCAAACATCTCACAAAATAAGAAGATGAAATCACTCAAATCACTCAACTAATCTATGTGATAACATGTAACTAATTAGCTCAATTGCTCGGTCGTGACGAGTATTCTATCATAAGCTTGGCAAGGATACACATCTCCACCGCTAAAGCTAAGGAGTAACAAGTTTATAAAGGTAAATATGGGTTTTTATGATAAGGCTTAGGGTTGACAAAGACCACACATACACACCCGTAACGACGGGATAGACACATGTGACTGCTCACTCCCACCTCGAATAAGCTATAGAGTATGACTAGTAGAGTAATATAGGGTATGGATCTTCGCCAATTGTAATAAACCAACAAGGCAGCTGAGACATGCATACATGGCCGTAACGACGGAATAGACATGGACGCTCGATCACATCCTTATTCGTGTAAAACCCATGGTTAATGATTAGGAAAGGGAATTAAATTGTTGTTAAATAAAAATTACGAAACAAATAGATTAAGTCTAAAATACAAGTTGCTAGACACTTTTTCCCGACCGTTACCATGATAAAGACATAACTATTTACAACGTCTTGATCATAGATCAAAAACAACAACCTAAGTTGGCGTTCCTGTAACGGTCAACTTCCCAATCATCCCAGACTTTACATACTTTACAAGGCAAGTGGCGATATCTACCACTTTATACAATACTCTACATCGTTGATTTGTATCAAAGAATAATTGATCATTCATGTAATTACTTCGGTAGTTGTGAAACGATTATCTTCAAACTTTCCTTCTCTTTTTTTGTTCGATTTTTCTAATTTTTTCGATTTTTTTAACTATATACGAAACTCAGAATAGTTTCACCATCTTCACGATCATAATAATTCCAGATAATTCCTTCGATAATTCTTCATTCTTCGGACGTACCATTAATTACAATGGTAGTAAAAATACATGAGTTTTGACTATAATATACATTCCCATTTGCGATGTGCAAATTCTTCCAACCGTACCAAAATTAACACAAGACTCGGGAAATACAAACTTTACACTTTAAGCAACTAGCAACTGTAAAATAAACTTAATCTAACATGGTAGGCTAACGTGTAAAGGTGTAACGAAACAAACAATTGGTGTAATTCTTAAAGGATTGGCTTTACGGGTTGTTCTAGGGGTATGTTACTCTTAAAGTGGGAGTAAACAAAGGATTTATAAGGGGGTTAACTAACTAGTGTAGTTAGTTAATAAGCAACATGTAAAGGTGTTTTGTGTGTAATCCTAAAAATTTACCAATTTAAACAAGCTACTCCATCTAAATCCATAGTACTCATCACTACGGTCTCGAGTGATATACCAAGCCAAGTTCTAAAGTCTACAACATCACCGACACACTCATATTTTGTGGAATTTGGGTAAACATTTAGAAACGGGTAAGGTTAAATCCTCACAATATCTAACAAGGGTTATTGTGTGCGGGTTATGTGTCAAGTAATTTCACAAACGTATGCTTGAATATTTTTTAAATTTGATCATAATTTAAGCATTTTAGTGTAAAAAATAGGACAAGTAAACATTCTAATTCCATCCCTCCACTTGAATTATACAACGTCCTCGTTGTATAGATAAAACATTAAATACAAGAATTAAAGAGAATTAGAATGAGAAACTCCCTTGATATTTTGCTCGGTAGATTCTCCATGTAGCTTTATTCAGCAAGATTGTGTGTTGAACAGCCGCCTTGTAGTTTCAAGACTCCAACACTTCAAGATCTCCATATTTGTAAATTCTCCACCAATATTCGCCGATATTACTTTCACGAGTTCCTGTGTAAAATATTAGGAAAAATGATGAATTCCTATTTTTGGCACCTACGGTTAATTAAAATTAAACTAAACAAAACTGTACACGAGACTAATACGTCATATCTATACCTCAGAATATGCCGTATTAATACCTGTGTCGAATACGTTGTATTCATTTAACGAATACGTCGTATCGACTGTGCTGAAAAATAAAGATCGGATGACGTCCAGAAGGCTAATACGCCATATCCATGGGGTTTGGATGTATAGACAGTCTGGGAAGACAGACTCCGATTAATTTGAATACATTCCGGGTTGTCTCCAGGGTAAGCTCCTTGTGTTTACAGCGAATAGTCTTTAAGTTAAATCTTTCTTCAGCTTCCCTTACTCAGCTCTAGTTTATCATCCATTCTTCGTCCATCATGCAGAGAGATTTCTTGGTATGCTTGGAGTGCATCTTTGTTGTCTTCGTCAATAACATCATATTCAATTCGTTAACTGCAACTTACCTTCATCATGTCCTGACGAATACTTTGATCATCTGAATCTTATTTTATTGCATACCCGGACTTTATGATATTCACATAACTCTTGTCTATGAGTTTCATTCTCATATTTAATTTCATCATGATCATGGTAGGTAATCTCATGGCTTTCCCATCTTCTCCAACCATCATTGCTTAATTCATCATTACTGGTTAAGCCTTCCATGATAGCTTTATTTTTAAAGCTTGTTCTTTGAGCTCGCTATCCATCAATGCTTCGTACCATTCATAATCTTGGTAATGGAGTGAGTTTCCAACTATGTAAGCTCCAGGTAAGTTTTCTTCATTACAGTATCCATCATTCTTCCAATTACATGTTGGCCATTCCGAACGTCCAGTTTTATAATTGAAGGGCTTACAATAATGCTTAACTGGTGTGGGTTCAGTCCAAACTCCAGTGTCAATACATGGTTTCTCATCAACCCATGGTACATCTTTGTTTCATTCATAGATCCAATCATCCTTATATTCTTCACAAGTCTTGAATCCTTCAATGTTTTTAGTTAGTAAGTCTGGATCGATTTGTAAAAGATGGTTAAATTCTTTGAAGGCCTTGCACATAGGCATCTCAAAATCAAATATATTAGTGTCGATCCTAAAGACTTCAGCAACTTCATCTTCATTATCAGAAAACTCTTCATCCGTGAGCTCAACTTCATCATCTCCTCTAATATAGTAAATCTATAATGCTTTCATTGTATAATGATCCATCGTCATGTAGTTAAAATTTTTTTACCCCAACCATTCAGTAAATGCAACATTAGATGGATCATATCCCATATCATCATCAGCTTCATGCGATACTCGTTGCTCCGAATCATCATCCTTGTTTGAGTCACATGGGATGTTAGCAACTTTAACATCATAAGTGAATAAATCATCATCCATTCCGCTCATCCGGTCGAATTCTTTGTTGAAAACTTCAAGTGATGTATCGCAAGTGAGCGAAACATCTTTGTCGTTAAGATCCTCAAGTTTCTCGGACTCTCCTTTGATTACCTTTGTCATTCTTAACTGAAAAATAACAAGAAAATTATCAGTAGAACCAGCGGGAAAAAGGTGTTAAAAAAATTAAGCTTTAAGTTCGAGGGTGGAAAAGAACTTTATCAGATGATCGATACGCCGTATTCCGTAGAAGTGAATACGCCGTATTAATCAGTTGAATGAATACGCTGTATTGGACAGAAAGTTGGATACGCCGTATTCAATGGAAGTGGATACGCCGTATCGAGTTATCTACCAGAACAGTGTATTAGGAACACAATTTAATTAAACACACAAATATACAAGCAAACAATTAAACTAAATTACTTCATCTTATATGTTACACTACTCCTAAGGGTTAGATCTAATTAATAACCAAATCAATATAACAAAATTCAAGATTATTTTAACTCCTGCAACCGGCGCCAAAAACTTGATGTGTCGTTGTGTGGTGTATATTTTATGATTCAAGTTTTAAATTTATATTTTGCCGACTTAACCAAAAACAACACTTTAACGGGCAGTGTACCCGGTCGGTGGTAGATTCGTGGTAAGTAGGGTGTTGAACACTTGAAGCGAGGTTAAATCTCTTAATTTATTAATATTTTGGTTATCTAATCTAAGTTAATTCTAAGTCAAACCTATGATAATCCTATGTTAGTTCTAATCCTAATTCTAATGGTTAAAAAGGGGGGGTTTTTAGCTGGAGCCTGGCACGGGTTTGGTGGTGACTAAATTCCAATTCAAGGACACTTTAACCCATGTAAGCAAGTTAACAGAAGATAAAAAGCGGTAACAAAAGATAGAAGAGCGGTCTAGCCAAATATAAGGAAACTATATTAACCATTATTAATCCAATTAGAATGTTGGTTTGTTTATTTAGTGTGATGACTACTTATCTCGAGGCGACATATCATTCTTAAGACGTAGGCGGTACTTCTTCCTAAGACCTAGATATGTAGAATTTTGTCATAATTAAATGTATCCGCATAAAGCATCATTTTTGCTGATTATAATCTATCTTAGGGATTAAAGCAATGATGATCTTATGAAACCCTAGCTCATGAAGACTTTAGCCACGTACTGGTTAACGGCGATTTATACTCTAGTAGTCCACTGTCCGAGTCGTTACCAATGGAATAAGAACATACTCGTTAATACCAAGGCCACCTTATGGCTCAACTAAGCTCACTAAACTAAAGGTAGGATAGGTCATTTTTTATGATCCTATTGGTCTAGATATATAAATCACTATACGGAGAGTTATCCTAGCATCTAGATTACTTGGTCCGTATGACTAGATCCAGTTGAATGACAGGTTACATACAAAAGCACATAAACAAGTATAAATTGATAAACATAATCAAAAACCAATGATAAATTAAGCAATCGATATAAACAAAACCAAACATTCAGATCTTCATAATAATGGCTAATACCTGAAGGTATTATCCTTCAAACATCATAATCAATACAAAAGTAATAGCCTAGCCAAGGTAAACTAACCGTGTTAACAAATGATACCAAAAACTGAACGATTACAAGAGTATAGGAGATTACAAATTGTTTCCTATAGAGTTGGTTGCGTTACAAGACCTCTTCTGCTCTTTATCTCTTCTAAAAATCAACTTCTATGGTTGAAGTATCGTAGATATGATTTAGCACACTTAAAACTTGTTTTTGAGTTTTCTATTTATAAGGTCTGGAAAAAGGTCAATACGGCGTATCGAAAGGCTTCAATACGGCGTATTAGGGGTTTCTTGGAGTAGGGACCACGTTTGATATCTTCTAGAATCTTCACATTCTATAACTTTAATATGGCGTATAGGATTCTCTGGATACGGCGTATTGATCTTGTTTCCTTTGTGGTATTTAGTGAAATGCAGCCACAGATACGCCTTATCTTCCTTGATGGATATGGTGTATTAGTTGTCAGAACATTAATCTTCATATTTCTTCGTTTAAGCTCCAGAATGCGTGCCTTTTTGCTATCTTTTACCAAGTACTCCATAATTACTCCAATCTCCACATTACAACCTGAACCATATGTTCCTAAAAGAGAAGGAAAAGGCATTGCCACTGATGAGCAACTTGAGTCTCCACCAAAGCTTGTTAAAGCTTCATTTGGTTGATTATATAGGATAAATGATGCTATAAAATAGACGTTATTTGATGTCATAAAAAATACCCAAAACTAGTCGGAAATACCCAAATTTTGCCAAAAAAAATAAAAAAAATAAAAAAGAAAAAAAAAAATTATGGCCAATCCTGATAATCGCCGATTGAATCCAAGCCTTACCTCGATTACAAGCTACAAGGTGGTCGAAACGCGCAGACCGGCACAAGACAATTCACGATTTTTGCACACCTTGATGGGTTTTGAATAAGGAAAAGAAAGAAATAAAAGTAAATGAATTTATGTTTTGATTTGTGTTTTGGGTGAAGTGGGAAAATAAAAGGACAAAAAACAGTAACAGGTGTAACAAAAATTTATGAGTGATGTAACAGGAAGTATACAGGTGTACTTAATTTTTTTTTAGAGTTAGGGACCAACGGTGCACTAACATACTTCTAATGTGCAATTACCATAATACCTATCATTAACAAAGCGACTTAACGATCATTCATCCTTTGGGACATACATGCACCAAAATGACGACTTTCTGGACAATTTTCACCGATTTTTCAACACGAGGGGTCTGAACGTAAACGAGATGGAGTTTTATGGGAACCAACATGTATTTTACCCTTCTTTATTTTATGATTCTTTTTTTGTTACACGGCACTTTTACAAGCTTTCAAGCATAAATTATTATTTTGATTATACATTTCTTTTAATGTTTAATAATGATTGTTAACTATTTCATACTTTTCCGACAATTTTTTAACGTTTTTTATTCGTATTCATAACTTTTCATACGTTTTTACGTTTTTAACGGCTTCTTACGTTTTCGTCCGTTTTTATACGTTTTCATACGTTTTTGTATGATCTATTACGTTTTCGTACGCTTTTATCCGTTTCCTCCGTTTTTGTACGTTTTCATATGTTTTCTTACGTTTTCATACATTTTCGTACAATTTCGTACGTTTTCTTACGTGTTCTTACGTTTTCGTCTGTTTTCGTCCGTTTTTGTCCGTTTTTGTTCGTTTTCGTCCGTTTTGTCCATTTTCTAACGTTTGCATACGTTTTTGTCCGTTTTCATACCTTCACATACGTTTTCATACGTTTTTGTATGATTTATTACGTTTTCGTACGCTTTTATCCATATTTTTTTTTTTTCGTTTTTTGTTTTCGTCCATTTTCTTACGTTTCGTATGTTTTCGTCTGTTTTCGTACGTTTTCATACGTTTTCGTCCATTTTCATCTATTTTCGTCCATTTTCGTAAGTTTTCGTCCGTTTTCGTATGTCTTCGTCTGTTTTCCTCCGTTTTCATTCGTTTTGCGTTCGTTTTCATACATTCTCGTCCATCTTCGTCCGTTTTCATTCTTTTTTCGTTTTGAAAAAAAAAATAAGAATATTTACTTTGAAATTTTAGAAAGTTATATAATGTTTTTCGTGAGGATTCAAAAAGAAGTAAAGTAACCGTAGTAAGTTTTTGAGTTAGTATAATCTATTGGATTTTCGTAGTAAGAGTAGTTAATGATAACTCGTTTTCGTTGTTTTCCGTTCGTTTATTCGTACGTTTTCATACGTTTTCGTTCGTTTTATTGACTCTTTCATACCTTTACATACGTTTAACTACGACACCCCCCCCCCCCCCCCCCCCCCCCCCCTTCTTAAGTTTTCGTACTTTTTCTTACATTTTTCATAACATATTTGTCCGTAATACGTAACGTTTTTTGTTAGTTTTCTTACGTTTTCTTATGTTTTCTTGTGTTTTCATTAATTTTTATCTGTTTTTATACCGTTACGTACGCTTTTCTACGTTTTCATATATTATTATTTTTGATTTATACATTTCTTTAATGTTTAATATGATTTTTAACTTTTTCATACGTTTTCGACAATTTTTGTACGTTTTTATTCGTATTCATAACTTTTCATACGTTCTCTTACGTTTTTACGTTTCTAACGGCTTCTTACGTTTTCGTCCGTTTTTATACGTTTTCATACGTTTTTGTATGATCTATTACGTTTTCGTACGCTTTTATCCGTTTCCTTCGTTTTTGTAAGTTTTGATATGTTTTCGTACGTTTTCATATGTGTTCTTACGTTTTCATCTGTTTTCGTCCGTTTTTGTCCATTTTCTGAGGTTTTCATACGTTTTTGTCCGTTTTCATACCTTCACATACGTTTTTGTATGATTTATTACGTTTTCGTATGATTTTATCCGTTTTTGTCCATTTTCTTACGTTTCGTATGTTTTCGTACGTTTTCATACGTTTTCGTCCGTTTTCATTTGATCTAAATTTTAATTTTCTGGCCCGTGGTCGTTTTGTCCCTGTCCATTTTAGCCCGTGCTCGTGCCCGACCGACCCGTCCTTTTTGCCATCTCTAGATGAGATGTATTAACGTGTTTTTTATTAGCTATCATTGTAACTAATAGAAAATGTGGGAAGAAAAAATGAAATTGATAAAGTTCGGATACGAAAAATGTAATATAGATGAATGCTAATGGTTAGCAGCATTGCACTAAACAACGTTTGTATATTAATAACTCTTAACATTAAAGTTCATGTTCATGTGGAATATATGATATTCAGCTGATCGTTTAAAACATCAATTGAGTGTAATCGTTTACATGTGAATTTTATTGGATAAAATTTGTGTACATAAAATCAATTTAGACAATCCGTGTATATATTACACGGGTCTTAAACTAGTTTTAATTATACTCGCAAGTTGCAACTACTTATACGCAAGATAAGTGTAGTCTTTCGTATTCCAAGTCTTCCTAAAAAATACGAGTAGTTATTATCAATCAAATTGTCTTGGTCGAGCTGAGTAGAAATTTGTGGAAGGTGATGCTAGTCGTGCTACTTGGGTTACAAAAAAAATAAGGAATTTGAGTATACAAAGTCTTCTTAAAAGTCCCCTCTGAGTATACGAAGAAAATAGTTATTATCAATCAAAGAAAATAAGGAATTTGTGGATGGCATTCTCTTCACAATTTGCGTGTCACGAACGTTAAGCATTGAACCAATTTGTCTCAACAATAAAATATAATTAAGGAATTTGTGATAAATTATATTAGTATTCATTTTATTTGTAAATATCTTTATGTTTGTTTCCAAGACGCCACTGGACCCAATACTATAATAATGGTAAGTCAGACTTAAAAACGCTAGCTTTATATCTGCAGAAAATTACTATTGTTTTAAGGTATTAAAGTGTTCCTCTATGACGTTCTGTTTGCAGTACATGACATATGGTGTCCTGCGTGATAGGTTGAAATATGCAGATGTCCGCAAATTTTCAAACATCTTATCGCTATGATGTGAAAGAAGACTAATGGAAACAGTTTTTTTAACATGTAAACCGTTCATAAAAAGTTCAAGATACTCACGTCATTTAGGTCAAAGGTCACCCATGATCCATACAAAGTTCTAAACCTCGTGGAACCATTCCTTCATTTCTGTGACTGGAGTGTGTATCATGTTTCCAGCCCGGCACAAACGAGTGACTGTTTTACAACTGAAATCTCAAGGCTTAGAAGGCTCATTGTCTCCTCATGTAGGAAACCTCAGCTTCCTCCGTGAGCTTTCTCTCACGAACAACAGCTTTCAAGGAACCATTCCTCATGAACTTGGTCGTCTATCTAGGCTACGTCGTCTTTTTCTTTCTGAAAACAACTTCAGTGGAGTCATTCCAACAAATTTGTCTGGTTGTTCTAACCTCGAAGTGCTTTGGCTCAATCGAAATAAGCTAGTTGGAAGCATACCAAAGGAGATGAGTTTACTCTCAAAACTTGCTGTTCTTGTAATTCAGGACAACAAGTTAACAGGTGGAATCCTACCTTTCTTGGTGAATTTACATCTGAGCATTTCTCTGCTCGTGGAAACCCTTTAGGTGGGCTAATTCCAGATACCTTGGGTCATTGGAAAAGCTTGACGGGATTTGGCGTTGGTGGTTGCAACTTATATGGAAGCATCCCTCATTCCATTTTCAACCTCTCACTCCTAGTTAATTTATCCTTAGCTGGAAATCATCTCACTGGTAGTCTTCCTTCAGAAATTGGTAATCAGCTCCCGGATCTTGAGCTCCTTCACGTTATGGGATAACGGAACCTAAACCTGGAAGTTCTTTCACTTCCTATTTCTAATCTGTTCTAAGTTACAAACTCTTGAAATGAGCGACAACATTTTAGTGGAAGTTGACAATGATATTTTTCATAATAAGAGATATTAGTTCAATTAGATTACGTAATAACAACTTCCATGGACGCGGAGAAGCTGATGACATGAGGTTTATTGGTTCTTTGAGAAACTGCACCAGATTAGTAAGATTGAATCTTCGTGATTGCAACCTTATAGGAGTGCTTCCGATATCAATAGGTAATCTTTCTGATCAACTCACCTATCTAATTTTAGAAGAAAATCAATTATTTGGAAGCCTCCCTTCAAGTATAGGTAGTCTAGTTGGCTTGAGTTCTTTAGTTTGGTATCTAAATCGAATCTAAGGAAAAATCCCCCACTACCATGGTAAAAACTAAAAATGCTAACAACTTCTCAGTCTATCTGTAAATCTATTTTCTGGGCACTATCCTGATGACCATCGGGTCTTATATTATTGGAATGAACTTAAGTGTAATTCCAACAAAGTAGAAAGTGCCATATTCATCAAGCCTTGGGAATTGTATAAGAACTTATTGGTTAGAGTTGCGACAGATAGACTGAGTGGTCAAATACCCAAGCAACTTCTTCAACTTACATCACTAACTCATTTTTTAGGTCTTTCATACAACAGCCTGTCTGGTTCCATTCCATCAGAGATTAGAGACCTCAAGTTGTTGAGCGAGATCGATTTATCTTATAATAATTTATCAGGGAACATTACCAGCAGCCTTGGTGAGTGTATTAGCCTTACAATGTTAAACCTAAGAGGCAACAGATTTCAAGGCCCCATTTTTTAAAAAAAAAAAAAAAAAAAAAAATTTTTTTTTTACCCAATCTTCATTAAGTACCTTTGAGGGATTGAAGGATACTGAATTTCTCAAAATATTTATCAGGCAAAATTCCCCAGTTCTTAGGCACTGGAATTCTTAGAGTTTTTGGAATTATCTTTTATTATTTTTGAGGGTGAAAAGTACCGATTGTAGGAGTGTTGCAATGCAAGTTTTTTTAGGTTTTGGGGAACGCGAGCTTTGTGGTGGTTTTGGTTACACTTTGAGTTACCAATATGCAAGGATAACAGAGAAAAAGGTTTCCTTTCTTGGTATTACTCATTTTGATTGACACAACGTTGTCATCGTATTCTGTTGTGTGATCTTTTTTGTAAGAAGAAACGAAACAGTCACACTCAATCTTCTGGCAATTGAAATGGTTCTGAAAGTTTCGTACAGTGAGCTTATCTAGGCATTTGGTGGCTTCTATAAGAGAATGTGTTGGGGAGGGGGGCTTACAGCTATGTTTATAAAGGAATCCTCGATTCTGATGATGATAGATTTGTTGCCATCAAAGTTCTACATCTTCAAAATCGAGGTGCTCACAAAAGTTTTCTAGCAGAATGTGAAGCTTGGAGGAATATTCGACACCGTAATCTATTGAAGATAATAACTTCATGTTCAAGTGTTGATTTTCAAGGCAATGACTTTAAAGCTTTGGTTTACGAGTTTATGCCCAATGGAAGTGTACACGATTGGCTTCATTCAAGTGCACATACATTGAAACTCAACCTTCTTCAAAGAATAAATATTCTCAGAGATGTTGCGACTGCACTTGATTATCTTCACATCGCTGCATAAACAACGATTATTTACGTGATTGAAGCCCTCAGCAACATTCTACTTGACGACTGATTATGGTGGCTGATGTTGGAGACTTTGGTTTGGAGCGATACTTGGTACAGACATAAACCAAAATTGCTCAATGGAGCGGTTAAGGAAACAATTGGTATGCAACTCCAGGTAATTCCCTTTTTTTCCATTGATGTCATATTTACTGACAAGTACAGTTTGTAAATTAATTAACTATTTTTAATTGGCAGAGTATGGTATCGGGAGCGATATGACAAGTAGTGGGGACGTTTACAGTTTTGGAATATCATTGCTGGAGGTGATGACCGGGAAAAAGCCGACAGATGACACGTTTAACGATGGTTTTAGCCTTCATAAATTTGCTTACATGTCATTACCAGATCATGCAGTCGATCTTATTGATGGTGATGCAATTGTGTTGCAAAGTACAGAAGCTAATGCAAAGAAAGTGGAAGAATGTTTGGTTGCAACTATCAAGATTGGAGTATGTGCTCTAGGTTTTCCACCCCAAACGATTGAAAATTGAAATTGTTGTCGTGTGTTGCAGCGTATTCTCGAATGTGCTTCAAAATATTACAGGTAATTTGTTCATCTCCTTTTGCAGAATATGATTTTACACGAGTTTGTTAATAAATCATCACTACCATGGTTTTATTTTTTTAACTCTTTCAGGTCTATCATCAAGCTTGTATGGTGAAGTTGAGAGTAACTGCAACAAGGAGTAGTTAAATACTGTAAATGTTAACTTGTTAAAGATGTTTCTACGTGTGGTTTAATTTTCTTGTTGCGTAAGTGTAAGAGACGTAAGAGTACGTTTAGTGACGCATGATATGTACGTGTCACACTCGTTTATTATTATTTGTGGTTTAACATGACTATTCTGATGTTATACCTGTTCTTTCTCCTCTTTTGATTGGAAGCAATAAGGGTTTCGAGTAGTGTATGATTCAGTTTTATAAAAAGTTAAAGTTTTCATGTTTGCCCGAAAATTGAGAAATGATTCTTGTGCAAGGATTGTTTGTTAGAGATAAGAAACCAAAGAATATAAATTTGGGACTATCTGAACTTTATGAAAACTCTGCAAAAGTGATGGGCTATTTGAACTTTTCATTTATGCTCTCAACTAACAGAACAAGGTAAGTACCTCCCAATATTTTCTATGCGAGATGAATTGTTGCAGGTATGCTTTTCGTTTGCAGCCATTAATTATGTGGACGTGTGTAACGCCCAAAAACCCCGAGTATTCCTTTTTTTAGGAGTTTATCCACAGTATGTGGCATGTTTCAGTGAATTATAGCTTTTTACGAATGAGTTACAGTATGACAGGCTATTTGAACTTTTCTTTATGCTCTCAAATAGCTAATTTCATGTACTTGGCTAACCAAAATAAAAATGGGTTGGTTGGTTGCACTCAACCAAGACGTATGACAGCAATGAGTGTCAGCAAAAGAGTCGTTGAAGAGATGGAAATGGAGCTTCGGGATCTGGTCATTTGTGCTATTTGTTTCCAAGACGCCACTGGACCCAATACTATAATAATGGTAAGTCAGACTTAAAAACGCTAGCTTTATATCTGCAGAAAATTACTATTGTTTTAAGGTATTAAAGTGTTCCTCTATGACGTTCTGTTTGCAGTACATGACATATGGTGTCCTGCGTGATAGGTTGAAATATGCAGATGTCCGCAAATTTTCAAACATCTTATCGCTATGATGTGAAAGAAGACTAATGGAAACAGTTTTTTTAACATGTAAACCGTTCATAAAAAGTTCAAGATACTCATAACGTACCAAATGATTGATGGTACAAAGTAGTTATTACAGAAGACAAACTTATTCAACAACCACCATTGGTATCTTCTTAATACAGAATTTACATGTCGATCAAAAGATCAAACAACCGTTTCGGGAAATTCTTAACTGTATTGCACACAACACATTAAGCAATTGGTGGTTCTTTGTTTTCTTCCCTAACTCTCCTGATCTGATCTCTGCTTCGGCTGCAGCAGACACAAATAATTCACACTTTATATCATAGAATCCTCTAATTCGAAGTAGTTAACAAAGGGTGGCAAAATGGGAGGGTCGTGTGGCTTAAGTAATGGGTCATAACGGATTTAGATTGAACAAAATACTAGTTTTTTTGGTAGCAGTCTAAATGGCCCATTGACCCGAATCACTTGGTCAAAATTCAGGAATCTATTATAAACTGTTGGTACAATACAATTTCTTTGGAAGATAAAAAACAGTACCCATCCATTGAGTTTACCAAATAGATTCATAATGCTCCTCCTCTTTCGGTCGGACCAAGCATCCGTCATGATCGAGCATCCTTCATCTTTCCATTCTTTTTCGTTTCTTTTCACCAAGTTTTTTGTTCTTTCAACCTCTTCCTTTAGAAGTGGGGTGCTCAAACTAAATATATAGTTAGGAGTGGGATTGCCGGGTCCAAATTGGCCAACCACTTCCAACAACATTTTGAAGCTATCCTTTTCAAAGGCGTGAAAAGGAATCGCGACTTCATCTGCCCACCTAGCAACGTATTTTCTTTGTAAATCCCAGTCTTTCTTTCCGAATAGAATTGCCTAAGTTCAACATTTTTACCTTCACTTCTTCTTTAAAGACTGCTCGGTTTTTACTTATTTGCAAAGTTATCTTGGGCCAAAAACATTTGGTTCCTTCATGCTATCATCATGTACTTCGTCGTCCTCAAGACTTTCATTACTATCAAGTCTCACCTCTGATCTTATGGCTTCATCGTGTTGTCTTTTACCTTGCTTTTTTAACTTCCCTTCGTTGATAGCATTCCGACATTTCAACTGATCCTCTTTGGTGGCCTTTGGACATGACGTAGTTTGTCCTGTAATTTGTGCAATATGTTGTTTCAATCTTGTAAAAAACCCACTGACCAATTTTTCACACAGGTTGACATTTGATTCTATCCGGGACGCTCTGTGTACGGCATAAATCACCATACTCCCAACCACATCTTCGATTTTCTTTACAGTACGGTAAACGTTGGGCTCAACGGATGGTATACTAGCTGATCCAGATGCCATCCTAAGGTGTCAAAATGAGAAATGTATTAAAGATTTGAATGAACTCTGAAATTAGACAAGTATTAGTGTATTACATAATTACTCAGAATTAAAGGTGAGACAAATATTAAAGATTTATAACAATTAATTACTGAGAAGTCAAAATTACTCTGATAGGAACCCCCAATTTATATCAATTAATTTGACAGATTTACTTTAAGTAATTAACAGATATCAACCCCCCAAATTTATTACAAACATAATTTAGTAATTTAACCATGCCATATATTGATACATATTTAATTAATTAAAGATTTAAATCAGAAATATCTTACCTTGTGGTGTCGCCGGAGATGGAGTCGCCGGAGGTGGAGTCGCCGGAGGTTGAGCCGCCGGAGGTGGGGAGGTGGAGAGGGTGGAAAGGGTGGAAGAGGTGAATTATTGAATGTGAGTTACAGATCTATAACCCTAAATAAAAACGTTTTTTTATTAACTTTGACCGAATTTGACCGAATTTGACCGACTTTGACCGACTTTGACCGATTTTGACCAAAACCGATTTTTTTGACCGATTAGTGAAAAAACGTAACGGCTGACCGCCGTTAAGCGATATATCAGTGATATAACGGCCGCCCTCGGCAAGATATTTACAAACATGCATAGGAATCCTCTAATTCGAAGTTGGTAAACAAAGGGTGCAAAATGGTGAGGGTCGCGTGCTTAAGTAATGGGTCATAACGGATTTAGATTGAACAAAATACTAGTTTTTTTGGTAGCAGTCTAAATGGCCCATTGACCCGAATCACTTGGTCAAAATTCAGGAATCTATTATAAACTGTTGGTACAATACAAATAGTATGGTATTTCAATAAGTTGTTGAATAAAATCACCCAGGATGTTTAATCCATTAAACACACTTGAGGAAATTTTCGGCCCATCAGCCCTGTTTATACCCGGTGGCTGGTGATGCATAAGAGATATAGCCCTGGACCCGTTTAGACCCAAACCCACATAAACATGTGACCCGACCCGACCCCACCTATTTTGCCACCTCTATATTTTAGTTTGATGTTTGAAAAGGAGTATACACTATACATTTTGAACTAGTTGTGCTCCATCCATTGTATTGGAGCTGAAAAAAGAATAGAACTCTGAGACCGTAGACTACATTCTTAACACTTTCAATCTATGATCAATATATTCAAAAACTAAAGATCCATAGTCGACCATAACCAGAAATAAATTAACTTTGAAACTGTCAACTACAACCTCACCAACTTCAATTCTTAATCAGCAACATAAAACTGAATCTGGATAGTCATTCCGAACTATCGATATTCAGCAAAAAAACGTACAGATTACTCATCTAAACCGAAACATACGACTTTTTTCTAGCTACTCTACAGTTAAGGGGTTTGCGCCATTGCTATTTGAAAGCGATTCCAACCAGATAAATACATATTGGAGTACATGATATAGTGTTTGCACGCGATATTCGATGGTATGTTAATCACCACATCAACTGTTTTAAGTGATGAAAAATTCTTATTAATTACATAATTAGACTCAAACTGATAACTTATAAAGTCACGCATATAAGTATTCATTTTACGAAAATATTTAATCGAAAGTAGATCACTTTTTTAGACTCATGTCTAACCTAAAACCCCTGATTGATAAGAAAATCATTGACATTTCCCAACCAGCTATTCATTTTCTCTGTCTTATCGCATTTGTTTTACACCATAAGCCAAAAACAAAACACTATTCCTAAACGGTTTCTCAAGCTACTCTGCTTATAAGATATTAAAGTAGCAAATCTCAACACCCATTACATGTAAAATAAGGTAACGGGGGTGGAAACGAGCTGCGCCGGGAGCCTGCAAACTTGAGCTTGCTCATGACATTATTTTAACAAAATTAAGGATTGGCTAGGTTTGTTTTATGATGTCCTAAACGGAAAAAAGTTTAGAATTTTTTTTTATACCAATGGGGCATTTGTATCAACCCCACGCAATAGCTAGTTGACCGGTCAAGGAGAAATAGGTCCTGGGTCCAATCCAAACTCCGGTTAAAAATAACCTCTAAGGGGTTATTTGTTTTATATAACCGGCTTAAAGCTTATTCGGTTTATACAAGTTCATTATGTCATAAAACAAACTCTAATTAAATAGACTCAAGCTGATAAGCTACTTCTTAACTGTATTGCACACAACACATTAAGCAATTGGTGGTTCTTTGTTTTCTTCCCTAACTCTCCTGATCTCTGCTTCGGCTGCAGCAGACACAAATAATTCACACTTTATATCATAGAATCCTCTAATTCGAAGTAGTTAACAAAGGGTGGCAAAATGGGAGGGTCGCGTGGCTTAAGTAATGGGTCATAACGGATTTATGAACTGATTGTGCTAAAACTAACTTACATATTGCTTGCTAGTACCCTAGCATTTGGTTTGATGTTTGAATAGGAGACACGTTAGTATACATTATGAATTGAACGGCTCCATCGATTGTACTGGAGAGAAAAAAACCCGAATAAAACTACAATTTTTAATCATCAATATAAAACTGAAGCTGGATAGTCATTCGGAACTATCGGTACTCAGCAAAAATAAACAGATAATTCATCTGAACTGAAACATACGACTTTTTTCTAGCTAATCTACAGCTAAGGAGCATGTGGCATTGCTATTTGCAAGCGACTCCATCCAGATAATCACCATATCAGCTGTTTAAGTGATGAAAAATCCTTATTAAGCAATCTCGGACCTGCTTATTTTCTATGAAACTAAATTACTACTATTTAAGCAATTGGGTCTCGTTCTTTGTTTTCTTGTAGTAGCTGCTCCCTTACTCTCCTGATCTCTGCTTCCTTCTCCAATCTTTCTTGCTGCAGTTGACACAAATAATTCACACGTTAGTGCTCGGAAGTAGGTAACAAAGGGTGGCAAAATGGGAGGGTCATGTGGCTTAAGTAATGGGTCATAACTGATTTAGCTTAAACAAAAAACTGGTTTTTGGGTAGCAGTCAAAACGGCCCATTGACCCAAATCACTTTTTTGGTCAAAGTTTGGTAATTTGTTATAAACTGCTGGTACAATACAAATATTATGTTAAACTGACGATCTTTATAGTCTTATGTCATCAAACTTAAAGATTCACAATCTGAAAATAAGCTTGTCGGCCCGACCAAAACCTATCTAGACCCGGACCCGTTTAGACCCAAACCTGTCTATACCCGTGACCCTAGCCACCTATTGTATTGGAGCTGAAAAAAGAATAAAACTTTCAGACCGTAGACTACATTCTTACAGCTTTCAATCCATGATCCATAGTGGACCGTAACTATCGATATTCAGCAAAAAAAGATACAGAGTATTCATCTGAACCGAAACATACGACTTTTTTCTAGCTAATCTACGGCTAAGGTGTGTGTGGCATTGCTATTTGAAAGCGATTCCAACCAGATAATCACCACATCAACTGTTAAGTGATGAAAATTCCTATTAATTACTCGTACGTAATTAGATAAATCAATTTGGGACCTGTTTATTAAGGGGGTGCTTGTTTCGGCTTACATAGTTGCCTTATGGCTTATTTGGTTTTGGCCTTATGTTTCATAAGCTTGCTCACTTTTTATGGCTTGGCTATATTTGGCACCGGACTTATCGCGGCTTATAAGGGCTTTAGTCTTTTAAATAAGCTTTGTTTGTCACACATGCTACAGGACAGTCTTTTATACACCATACGCCCCATTAGGCCCAAATCCATAGAAAGGGCTTTATGAGGCTTATAAGCTGATCAAATTAACTTGAAATACCCATCAAGACATAATTGATTATCACGGCAAAAGACAAAATTTATATCCGATTTATTTTTATGCATTTTTACTTAATAAGCTTCAACTTCAACTAATTCGCCAAACAGATTTACAATAATATATGCTCCAAAACCTAGCTCTAGCCCATTTCGCCAAACATAAAAAAAAAAAAAAAAAAACCCGACCAAACCGGTTTTACCGGTTAACCGGAACCGAACCGGTTCCAAACCGGCAAACCGGTTTCACCTCAACCCGGTAAGAAACCGGTTCCAAACCGGTTTGGGTTTATCTCAAACCGGGTTTTCCCCCTTGTTGACCGAAACTGGTTCCTGTTTGACCCAAACCGAACCGATCTGGTTAACCGGTTTGCGCACGACTACGTACAAGTATGTAGGTCTTTCATTAGAAATGCCACTTTTGTTTTTGGCAATTTATGTGGTGTGCATATCAATCCTCATAAAATAATACTATAAGCTAAGATTGAGTCAAAAAGGTAAAAAAAGAACACGTTAATAGTATATATACGTTAATGATAACACGAATCATGCAATTTATAAACTTAATTGAGTTAATTTCATAATTCGTCCCTAATGTTTGTCGGGTATAACGGATTTAGTCCCTCCGAAACTTTTTTAACGGATCCAGTCCCCAAACTTTTGACCCGTATCGGGTTTAGTCCCTCTGACTAACTTTTGTTAGTCAATCCCGTTAAGTGGGGGGTATTTTCGGCTGTTATACCCTCTTAGGGTTCATCATCTTCTTCCTCCCACACACACAAATTAGTGTTTCAATTCACACACCCCAATCAAGATGAGTTCATCATCTTCTTCCTCATACCGACGCTACAATCAAATCCGTTATACCCGACAAACATTAGGACAAAATTATGAAAATTAACTCTCTTCTCTTTTATGAAATTTATGTAGTTTTCCACTTAATAAGCAGTTTGTATTGGGACATACCGAGCCTTAATTTGATTTCGCGTGATACAAATAACATAAGCCCCTTATACTCATTTTGGGGGGTGGGAGACCTGTGGGCTTATATAAATTTATTCCGAAAAGATAAAAACTTTATATATAGCCCATATACATGTAGTCCGTCCATGTAAAACACCAGTTTTAATTAAAATATAAGTCCATAAAATTATTGGAGTCTATGATGTAAGTAAAAGTAAGTCGAAATCAAATAAGCTCATAAGCCCACATATAAGCCGAAACAAACACCCCCTTAGAAAGTGTCGACTGAATTCAAATCATGGTTATTAGACCCCTCAACTGGGGACTTAAAGGACTTATTTGGTTTTGGCCTTTTGGTATTCAAAAGCTTGTTACTTTATAATGGGCTATTTTGAATTTGAAAAAGGAACAAAAAAGTAAAAAAAAAAAATAAAAAAAAAAAAAAAAACAAAAATAAACACAAATAAACAAAAATAAAAAAATGAATTTAAAATAAAACGTTTCAAATAAGTGTATGTTTTGCGACATGGCTCGAGGGGGGCTCAAGGTATTGGAGCATAAAATATTGTAAATCTGTTTTGGCCGGAAATAGTTGAATTGAAGCATCATTAACGGAAAAAAATTCCGCATAAAAAATACATGGGGGGGGCAGGGGGGGGGGGGGGGGGGAGGGGGGGGAGGGGGGGGGAAGGGATTTACAAATTTTCGTCTTTTGCGTGATATAAATCAAATATTGTAGGTCATCAAGATAGTCTTATGGGTATTTTAAAGTAAATTTAGAATCAGTGATACTATAATTCCTCCATAAGCACCTCTCTAATGGCTTTGGGGCTAATGAGTGCGTATGGTGTATAAAAGCTACCCGAAGGCACATGTGTTACAAACAAGAGCATTGGAAATTATTAAAATGACTAAGTAGGCCCCTTATACAAAGCCATGCTGAAAAAACAAATAAGATAAACAATCCGGGGATCCAAATATAGCCAAGCCATAAAAGATAAAAAAAGAGAGCGAAGCACATCAGAAACATAAGGCCAAAAAACCAAAAAAAAGATAAGTCCATAAGGCAACTAAGTATAGCCGAAAACTCAAAGCACCGCCCTTAATAAACAGGAGTCCCAAATTGATTTATCTAATTACTGTACTAGTAATTAATAGGAATTTTTTCATCAACTTAACAAGTTGATTTGTGTTGATTATCTGGTTGGAATCAGCTTTCAAATAGCAATGCCACAAACACACTATCCTCATAGCCGTTATATTAGCTTATAAAAAAGTCGTATGTTTCGGTTTCAGCATGAATACTACTCTGTATCTTTATGTTTTAGCTGAATAAGTCGATTATTACGGTCCACTATGATCAAGAGGATAGAAGCTGTAAATAATGAGTCTACGGTCTGAAAGTTTTATAAAAATTCTTTTTATTTCCAGTCTCCAATACAAATAGGTTGCTCAGGGTACATGGGGTATAGACAGTTTTGGGTCTTAAAATGAACGGGGATCTCCGGTTCTAGGAGAGAGGGTCGTAAAAGGAAGAGAAAAAACAAAGAAAGAAGGAATGAGATGGGGATAAGGGACGTGAGGAATAGATAGAAAGGTAGGGTGGGAATGAAGGGGGAAATAAAGGGATGGCGAGGGGTGGAGCGGGTAGGAAATAAGGCGAGTAAGTGGGAAGATATGTTAATTTGGTCGGGCCGACAAGCTTATTTTCAGATTGTGAATCTTTTAAGTTTGGAAGACAGTAAAAAAAGGAAACTATACAAGTGAACGTCCATTTCACAATAATATTTGTATTTAAGGCCAGAGTTTAATATAACAATATTTACAAACTTTGACAATAGCTTCTGATATAACCTGCAACGAGGAACTACACAAAAAATGTGGATATGATAGTTGTCAAAATGGGTCCCTTTTTGACTGCTACCCAAAAACCAGTTTTTTTGTTTAAGCTAAAATCAAAGATTAAAAGGAAAAAAATAGGATAAAAAAGGGACCCATAACTTATGGTGCCCACAACGACCCTCCCATTTTTGCCCACCCTTTGTTACCACCTTTACTTCCGAGCCACGAATAAACGTGTAGAATTATTTGTGTCAACTGCAGCAAGAAAGATTGGAGAAGGAAGCATAGATTAGGAGAGTGAGGGAGCAGCTACTACAAGAAAACAAAGAACGAGACCCAATTGCTTAAATAGTAGTAATTTAGTTTCATAGAAAATAAGCAGGTCCGAGATTGCTTAATAAGGATTTTTCATCACTTAAACAGCTGATATGGTGATTATCTGGATGGAGTCGCTTGCAAATAGCAATGCCAACATGCTCTTATCTGTTAGTATTTAAGCAGAAAAAAGTCGTATGTTTTCAAGGTTACAAAGTAACCTCAAATTAAGATTATCATAAAGTTAAATCCACCACTAAAAAGACAAAACAATACAACCAAATTGTTTTGTCTCCAGAGAAAAACAGAGGAAAGATGAATTAACTGTGTTTATAATTGCTGCGTACCGATAGTTCCGAATGACTATCCAGCTTCCAGTTTTTAAAAAAAAAAAAAAAAAAAAAAAAAAAAAAAAAAAAAAAATAAATTGAGATTAAAAATTGTAGTTTTAGTAAAAAGTCGGTGGTGGGGTTTTTTTTCTCTTCCCCCAGTTAAACAATCATGAGCGATCAAATTTCATAATGTATACTAACTGTCTCCTATTTCAAAGAAAACATTCAAACCAAATGCTGAGGTGGTAGCTAGCAAGCAATATGTAAAAGTTAGTTGTTTCAGCGGGGGTTAGGGGGGATTGCACAGGCGGCTCAAATCAGATACATAAGAGAAAGGAAATTGGGTGATGAGTCGCCTATGAGTTGAAACCCCGGATTAACTTAAGCCAAGCTCGACCCTCATCCATTTTGGCAAACCCTTTGTTAACTACTACTCTTCGAATTAGAGGGAATCTTAATGATTATTAGTAAATAGTGTGAATTCATTGTGACCTTCTGCAGCCGAAGCATAGATCCGGAAGTTAGGGACAAAACAAAGAACCACCACTTGCTTAAAATTTTAGAGTTCAATACAGTAAAAAAATTTCCCGAAACGTTTTTTTGTTTTAGATCTTTTTGATCTTCGGGTCAATGGGCCATTTAGACTGCTACCAAAAAAACTAGTATTTTGTTCAATCTAAATCCGTTATGACCCATTACTTAAGCCACGCGACCCTCCCATTTTGCCACCCTTTGTTAACTACTTCGAATTAGAGGATTCTATGATATAAAGTGTGAATTATTTGTGTCTGCTGCAGCCGAAGCAGAGATCAGGAGAGTTAGGGAAGAAAACAAAGAACCACCAATTGCTTAATGTGTTGTGTGCAATACAGTTAAGAATTTCCCGAAACGGTTGTTTGATCTTTTGATCGACATGTAAATTCTGTATTAAGAAGATACCAATGGTGGTTGTTGAATAAGTTTGTCTTCTGTAATAACTACTTTGTACCATCAATCATTTGGTACGTTATGAGTATCTTGAACTTTTTATGAACGGTTTACATGTTAAAAAAACTGTTTCCATTAGTCTTCTTTCACATCATAGCGATAAGATGTTTGAAAATTTGCGGACATCTGCATATTTCAACCTATCACGCAGGACACCATATGTCATGTACTGCAAACAGAACGTCATAGAGGAACACTTTAATACCCTAAAACAATAGTAATTTTCTGCAGATATAAAGCTAGCGTTTTTAACTCTGACTTACCATTATTATAGTATTGGGTCCAGTGGCGTCTTGGAAACAAATAGCACAAACGACCAGATCTCGAAGCTCCATTTCCATCTCTTCAACGACTCTTTTGCTGACACTCATTGCTGTCATACGTCTTGGTTGAGTGCAACCAACCAACCCATTTTTATTTTGGTTAGCCAAGTACATGAAATTAGCTATTTGAGAGCATAAAGAAAAGTTCAAATAGCCTATCATACTGTAACTCATTCCTAAAAAACTATAATTCACTGAAACATGCCACATACTGTGGATAAACTCCTAAAAAAAAGAATACTCGGGGTTTTTGGGCGTTACACACGTCCACATAATTAATGGCTGCAAACGAAAAGCATACCTGCAACAATTCATCTCGCATAGAAAATATTGGGAGGTACTTACCTTGTTCTGTTAGTTGAGAGCATACTTTACATGTAAGTGGGTGTTTGAGATTTGCTACTTTAATATGCTTGTAAGCAGAGTAGCTTTGAGATAAGCACTTTAGGAATAGTGTTTTGTTTTTGGCTTATGGTGTAAAACAAATGCGATAAGACAGAGAAA